>BQNB010046746.1:12469-43527 GCA_026074375.1 Tanacetum coccineum
CGATTTAAAGTGCCCTGGCTCCTCTAACAATACTGCGTGGCCTCTGGATTATGATAGCCCGAACAGTGATACAATATTTCTATAAGTTAATAAATCAAAGTAATACGTTAAACTTTATGAAGTTTTGAAACATAAACCATCACACTAAGACTTGACATATCACCCCAGGTTGCGTGACGAAGCCGTTACTTTCATTTCGTATACTTTTGCCATCAATCAGATTTCTCTGTTAAGGTGAGTTCATAGCCTCGCATTTTAACTCTTTTGAATGCTTTATAAACCCGCGAGGGGGATACATGCTTGTTACAAACTCTTTTACATACTCGTTTATTTTATAACAATGTGATTACTTTTCAAAGACTTAGTGAGTTCGTAGCCTCGCTTTTAAATCTTTTGAATACTTTATAAACCCACGAGGAGGATACATGCTTAAACTATGAATGCAAGTGTTTTTCCAACTGTATGCTATCCAGATATGTTATTGCCTAAGTACCTTTCAGTGCCACTATTTCCATATCATGAATCAATAATTACTTGCATTGCGAGTGAACACGAATATTGTGGATAGATCTATCGGGGTGTGACGACTCCTGTTGGTGTGCCTATACTTTTGGTACAAATAGCACTATATTTGACTTAATAGGTAACCTTGGCAAGTTACCATTCCACGAGGACATTTGTTCCTCAACCAATGTCACTACGGTGATTTCCATGTTAACGTATTGATGTCATAAGCTTAGGGCAATAATAATGTTTTTCCCATGATAATTGTATTCGTTGCAATTATTACCATTATGAAAACTTGTATTCAACGCAATAATACTATTTTCCATAATAATTGTACTCTTTGTAATTATTACACTTATGGGCATATAACAACGTAACCCACTATTGAACTTGTATTCAAACTATTTATCATAAACCTATGAATTTCACTCAACCATTGTGTTGACTTTTTACCATGTTTATCTGAGGTAACTGAGCATCTTGTTAGGATCTTGAACTAGATAGATCTTCTAGCCTTTGAGAATGTATAGTACTTATGTAATCACAAGCACATACGTGAGAGACTCTATCAAATGTTTAGGCGGAAACTAAACGATTCAATAAAGAAGAATACTATGAATAACGATCCTCTATGGATCTCTCTATTGATAATAAATTGATTTTGTGTTTTTACAATCGGTCAGGATCCCTAATGCTAAAGGTTTCTTTTATAGAGAAGAAACCCTAAATTGGTCAACAAGAAAACTAAAATCTCGTAAGAGATATACATCAATACCAATCTCTTCCTAATATATCTCATTCCTATATTAATGAGATAACAATAATTCCTTAATTACATTAATTACTCCTATAAGTAATAATCAGCAGATTCTATCTCTGTCAGCAGGAATGTGAACATGACCAGCAGATTCTATCTCTGTCAGCAGGAATGTGAACATGACCAGCAGATTCTATCTCTGTCAGCAGGAATGTGAACATGACCAGCAGAAACACAATCAGCAGGAACGTTACTTGTACTAGCGAAACGCAGGAACATATAATCAGCATGAAGCGTACTTGTACTGCAGCAGAACAGTAATCAGATGATGCTACTTAATCTGTCAGCAGGAATGACATAATGCTATCAGCCGAGAAACGAATATTCTAACAGCTAAAACGACACTTAGTCGTATTGTAATTGGTTTCCAAGCAATCCCTCCCTAAACTTGGTGTTGACCTCCGTTAATTCCAAGTTTCTTCTAGATAGATCTTTGAAGTCAAAGGATTGAAGACAGCAGGAACAAGGAAAAGGTAAACAGGCATGCAGTATACTAAGTAACCAACAGCAGGACAACAAGCAGCATAAACTAGAGAAAGCACAGCAGCATCAAAAGAACCAGCATTATCTCGATAAACAGCAGAATCAAATGAGACAGCAACATCTCTAAGCAGCAACTTCCAGACTTTTGCACAACAGCAACCATTGGACGAATATGTACAGTTCAATGAAGAAAGAATTCATCTAGAGAGCGATCGCATCACTTCCAGGTGTGTTTATACTACTCTCATAGTCTAGAGAGGTGAGAAATCATGAGTCGCTGCTCTATGTAAATGGCGAGGGAGATGTCTCGTTGAATCCAGTTTGCCATTAACTCGGTGGGAGGGGTGGGAGGTAGGCAGTTCTTTGGGGGGCGGGCGACGGCGAGGAAAGGGTTTATGTTCCATCCATGGTCAACTGAGAACCATTATGCAACTCATAGCCAGTACTAGTGTGAAATCTTGGGGGTGGGATTAATACCATAGGTTTTGGGCAAACCATTACAGCCATCAGGATTGATATGCCTTGACCATGTACCGTTCTCAGGGCTAGTCAGATCCGTTTGGCACCTAGAAAAGGTAATTCCATGGTGGAATTGAAACCAGGTCAACCTTTTTACATGAAACATGGTGAGTTATATACCATCCACGTTTTTGTTAAAGTGTCATCCATCTAAATATGGATTTGCATGTCTTTACCATAAGCGCATAATCTTATGGACTAGGCAACTCTGCACTTAACAAGCATGTGAGTTGAAAACCATACAATTTTTAGTCTAAAATTGTCACTATAACACGATAGAGAAGTCTTTACCAAGAGCCTTTGCTACTAGACTAGCCATTTTTCATCCCAACAGAATATGGAAAATGAAATTACCATCCAGGTTTTTGGAACCTGCAACCATCACCGATGTTGAGTTACTCACCAGAAGCCGTTTGCAATGTGAGCAGACTGCTCTTTCTTGGCTGTAAGCATGGGTGTGGAAGGGCTTTAGGCGAACTGCATGGTTGTCGTGTCAGGTGGGGATGGCGAGCGTGACAGGCGGCCGAAGCACACTCCGCGCTGCAGTGTGACTCAGTCGGCAAGTCGTGTTGAGGCACCCGACGAGCGGAGCTAGAGGCGAACTAAGGCGCGAGCGTAGCGCTAATATGAGACTGATCGCAGTAATTGAGAGTCTATTAGTCTAGAGATCTAGATTTTATTCACTGTTAGTGTAGTTGAGTAAGTGAGAGAGTATGATCTAGTTTAGTAGAGCTTTATCTTACTCTTTTCTGAGGAATGGAAGAGACATTCTCATGTCCTAACGAGGCGGCTGACGAGGATACACCAAAGGAGAATTATCCACAAAAGGCCAAGTCCACTACACAACCGAACCATTAGAACAGACACGCACACGAGCGCGCTATCCATTACGGCAGCAGACGAGACACGGCAGCAATTAATCTCGCGCTACACAAGATAGCTAGAAACGTACATCCCGCAAGCCATCCTGAATCGTCTGAATAACACTTCCAGCAACCACAACATCCCGACATAAATGTGGGTGGAACTGTGAGCCTTGGCGTAACAGCCTTCCAACATGGGAGCCCGATCGATATAACTTGTCCACAAACATATACACCATTTACCATTCGTTAAGTCCAGTACATTGAACAAGCTCTTGGATATAACCTCCAACCACATCAAAACCCATTCTTTCTTTGTCCTCCAAAAATCTTCCACATCATCAGAATGAAGACTGACACAACGATTGACGTCTGCTCCAAAGGTCTAAACCCACCATCTACATCTGGGTTGAGCCGAAAGTACCTGTTCATCCGTCGACGTAAAAGAAGGAGATCCGCACGATAGACATGAGGTAGCAATTCTTGCAGCAGGAAGGATAACTACCAGCAGAAACATAGAACTACCAGCAGAAACCAAACTTGCAGCAGGAAGGATAACTACCAGCAGAAACATACGAACACCAGCATAGTCCTGACTCCTGCAACCACAAAAATAGTAGCTTGTATGTGGTATACCACAAAACATCCATATCTAGCTACCATAAAGTTAAAAAATACATTGTACAACAACAAGCCTCACCCTTAGCTATACCCTCCCCTCAATTCACAAAAGAGGGATTTACCATCCTAATATGTACTACCAAGATACGCAAATCATGTCACTCAATGCCTTGGTCATAATCACCACATTGTCATCGTGTGAATCTTCAGCACTTAATCAAGTTCTTCTCATATCCCGCATACTCCTTATAAAGTGATGCCTACTCTCAATATGCTTGGTCCCCGCAGATGGAAACAGGGTTCTTCACAATGCATATGGTGCTCCTGATTGTTCTAATGGAAGTTATTGGTATTCAAGAAGTTGTAACCATAATCCAGTCAGCTGGTTCTGGATCCCAAGAACCTGAGCACAGCACTAGCAGCACAACATACTCTGGGTACACTCGGGCCTCAGTGGAAGAGTAGTCAACTATAGTCACCTTTTTGCACTGCCATGAAATTAAACCTTCAGCCCCAAAATTGACATCCACACTGTAGTGATTTTCTCTATCCCCGATGAAACCAGCATAAATCACTGTCCACTGTTAAGCTACCAACTGAAAGGAGATTCTTTAGGTAACCACAAGCCTAATTTTGGGTGGCCCTTTGAGATTACTTGAAGATTTTCTTGACGTGCAATCAATAGAAGTCAGTGGAGTTAACTTGATGTCTTGAACAAGCAACTAACTGCTAACCTTATGTCATCTTGAAGCGATGTGAGATACATAAGTGAACCAATCATGATCGGTACAAATGTACATTAACTAGTAGGACAGTTCAATCTTGTTCAATGGATTAGCAGCTTCATAGGTGTTGTTGCAGTTTCTTACAGATTCCATGTCGAATTAGTAAGCATACTTTTAATATAACATGTCCTTGAACTGATAAAAAGACCATCACAATGTTTTACTGTAGACCTAAGAAGAAAGTCTTCTCTCCATAGCACTCATTTCAAATTCACCTTTCATCAACACCTCTAAATCAACACGAACCAGCTTATTTGGTTGAACCCAAGATGAGTCATCCACATAAAACCTGTACCGAAAATTGATCCCTGGAATCTTTCTTGATGAAGATTGTCTTGTCAATATACCATCTTCTGTAGTTGTTTGTAAACAGAAAAGTAGATCACTCTTGCATACCGGCTCGAGGTCTTGATGAGTCCTTGACAGAGCTTTAACCACTCTTTATACATGCTTTGGGAAGTAAGATACTTCAAAATGCTTTAGCTGATGACATACACTTCTTCTCAAGTTTCTCCATAAGAAAGGCACTCTTAACGTCCAGCTGATATACCAAAAAGCCCATAGACGAACAAAAGCCATATACAGTCCTGATGACCTCTATACGGCCACTGGTTGCAAATCCTACATCGTAATCAATATGCCCTCCTCTTTGTCGTGGGGGTCCTGATGCTACCAACCTTGCTTTATTCCTACAACTATGCCTCTAGCATCCCGCTTTTCTTCAAAATCCATTTGTCCCCTATTGCATGTTTCCAATAGGGAAGGGACATGTTTCCATACTTCTGATATGTAAACTGTTGCATCTCTTCTTGCATAGCATCAACCCAATCAAGGATCCTCCAAGTGCTTTTAGCATATACTAGTTGGTTTGTTAACTGAAAAGAAGCAAGCAACAGACAATGGAGTTTGGTCCTATGATTGGTCCTTTGGTGATCTTGAACATATCCAATAAAGCATCTTTCACACCAACCTTGGATTTGTACCTGCTTCTGTCCAAACGGAGTAAGCATGATCCACCAAAATCTGAACTGAGTGAGAATTGTATTAACCTTTTGTAGAACGGATGCACTTCCACAGCAGGTTGCTAAATTTGTAAATACAGCACGAAAAATCAATCATCAAACAGGAAGAGTTGAAGAAGCCAGAGGAAGTTTGAAATCCATGCACACAAATCAGAAGGGAGTGGAAAACGTGTGATGTTTGCACTCTGAGCCCAATATTGACCTAGGATGTGTAACCTCATCACATATACATGGAGAAAGCAGCAAAACAAATGAACTGACAGCAAGGATTGCTCTCCCTCAGCAGGTTCGAAACTACCGAGCCGTTGAGACCTATTCAGTATATTACCACCGAGCAGGATCACTAACCAGCAGAAGTGACTACCATACAGATACATCACAGCAGAATGAAAGCGGCAGCAGTAACTCCTAACACAAAGCAATGTCAGCAGATCCCGAGACAGCAGAATCAATCCAACAATCAAAGGTCCCCTAACAGTCGAGAACCAACCTTGGTTTCGAATTTCAGCTTCAGCTTTGACAAGTATTTCTGCTGTTGCTTGTGAAACAAAATAACCAATCGGGGCAGCTCTGCGTCCTGGCTTCATCATTCTTGTCTTTGAAGCGTAGCAAGCTCTTCGCATAATCCTGCATAGCGTTCCATAATACTAGGTACCTTTGTTGAATCTGAAGGACCTACAAATCTGTTAGAAGGAAATGGAACGAACCACATCACGTTCTCATCTACTTCAGAATCAGACATCATGAACTTGTGGTTCCTCCTGCATTTATGAAAGTTTCTTGGGTACCTGCATGGTTGTCATTTTAAAACGAGTATAACCTAGTGAATCATGTTAAATAGTCAAGGTCAAAGTAACCACACAAGACCCAAGTTGCCCTGATACATTAGGTATCTTCTAAAAATCTCAGATTCATTCAGGTTTTCCCTCCTCATACCCTCTTTTTGTAGATTCATAAACCGATAGCCTTGCTATTTGAAGCATACCCAACCAGATAGACCGTCCATCACGCTTTAACCCTCAAATTTTTCCCCAAATATCCTGTATTAAGGATAGTTACTTGGCACCCAAAAGGTATAAGATGACCTAATGAGGAACCTCCAGATATCAATTCATACGTGTTTTTAATATGGGGATTAGTAATAGACCACCCTGTTTAACACATAACAAGCCTGCGTAACAGCCTCAGTCCATAAACATGGTAGGTAATATTTAGAATCTACCAACATGGTTCTTGCAGCCTCTATAAGTCCCTAATTATTTCTTCTCAAGCAACCCCAAATTTGTTGTGGGTTCTAGATTGCTATAATCCCTCTTAATTCCCTTTTCCCCACAGAGTTCAATAAGTTTTGCATTTTTGAAACTCGGTCCCATTATCACACACACTTATACCTTTAACCTTTTATTCAGCTGTTTCTATTAAGGTGAATGAATCTTTAAGGACATAAAATGTTTCATCCTTATACTCAAAAAGAAAGTCCAAGAAAACCTGCTAAAGTCATCTGGAACCACTAAGAGTAGTAGTTTTTCTGGTCAATACACCTGATATTTGTAGACATAAAAGTCCATATGCATCAATTGCAGAGTATCAGTAATACATCTCAGCAGCAGAAATATGCTTTTAGGAAGGCCTTATTTTTCTTTCCTTGTTGCAAGCAACACATTGTGTGGCATTGGTGAACACCTTTTAAAGGTAACCCATCAACCGGTCCTTCCTTAGGCTACTTGTTGTTTGTTTTGAAGTCCACATGAGCCATCCTTCTGTCCATCTGGTGGATATCATCTAAGGATGCATTTGCGACCGAGCAAGTAACCTTTGTTCTGGTTGCAGGTGTGAATGTGGAATTGTAGAGATCATTTCCTCGATTTTCTTATACCACACCTGACTTGCATCAGGCAATTATGGAATTCTCGGAGAGCACCAAACAATCATGTAACCCCCCCCCCCCCCCCCCCCCCCCCCCCCCCTGTAAGAGAACTTTGTTCTTTGTTATCACAAATTTATGTGAAACAGAAAATAATTAAAGTGCTGGCAACTCTTTCAAAACATAAGTAAACATTCTCAAATCAAGCTTTGAAAGTCCGTATGGTGCCTTTTCCCGGATAGTCTACCATCCCACCTCAAATTGTACAAATCCTCCCTTGATTGGCACAAAATCAGGCAACTTATTCCTTGTTTTCCTGTCATACTACTTGAGCAACCACTGTCAACGATACCTAGGTCATTATCTGTACTAGATTATCCTACAATCATGACAACAAAGCCATTAGTACAACTGAAAGACCAAGCCAAAACTACTTTAGCCTGCCTTGTCTGGAGCATTAATGTGAAACCATGTGGGTTGATGATATCCACCCAGTACTCCTTAGGTAATCCCCAAACAATGTGCCTTTTATTCCTCCAAGAGTAACCTGCTTGAGTCTATAACAGCAGTATCCCATCGTCCCTTATCCATAAACATCGGGTCATACTAGTTAGTCTGATATCAAAATAAACAATGATTCTGAAATATGGTCGATAGCACAGGATTGAGCGTACCAGCAGAACCTGGTCTACCACAAATCAATTCTGGTCTTATGAGACCAACCAGACATGATTTGGTGCACCAGCAAATGGAACTGCAGGTCTAGTTTCTACAAACAGCAAATCAGATCTACCCGCAAGGATAGGGGTGGATGCAGGCGAAATCCTACTACCAGCAGAATGGACTGCTGTTGTTTCTTTCTCTACTACAGCAGAATCAGATCTATCACCAGCAGGAACGTTGCTGCTGGCGACATCCTACTACCACAAAATGGACAGCTGGTCTGTTTCTACTGAAGCAGCGAGAAACTAGATCAACCAGTCAAGGAACGGATGCTGGCGAAATCCTACTACCACTAGCTAGAGACAGATTGCTGCTCTTTAGATTTACAACTGGACAGAATCCAACACAATTATAAAAGTCACCATCTTTAATCAAATCAATTTACGCCACATAACAAACACATTTCTTAATAACGCACAAAATTGTTTTTTACACACATTCCTATTGTCAGAATCACTTTTATTACAATAATCCTACAGGAAGATTTACATTTCTCCGAACAAGGAAAAACTTAGGACTAAGCCCGAAGTGGTGGAAATTGGGTCTTCAACATCAGACTCTGGCAAAGTCTGGATATTCAACAGCAGGTGGGATGTCTTAGGGTCTTGGTCTTGAGACTGGAATCACAGATGCATGGGTCTCAGATCTGAAGATTTGTCACTGTGTATCACAGAGAGACAAAGTCCTTAGATTCTGAAATAGTATCCAGAAATGCTGTTAACAGACTTTGAACCATATTTACCTGTGTTTCCTCAATGTCAGACTGGTATGGTCAGGACAAATAAGATCCAGTTATAGAGGAGGAACAGTATAGCATTTCCCCACCTTGATAAACTTATAAAGAGAGTAACCTCCTTCTCAACAGGTCCCTGAGTAAAAGACACTAAGGTGTGGACAAGTCAAATACTTCATCTCCTCCAATACTCTTAAAATCCTAGACCAACTTTAGTTTCTTGTAGACATAAGCTATCATCAAATTTTTTTAAGTGTCTTGAAAGATTCCTCTCCATTTCTCAAATCTAGCTAATGGTCCGCTCAAACGTAGACTTCCCATTCTTTCTTTTCTTTTGTGCCTGATCATGTAATTTTTCATATAACTCAGTGTGTTTAGTGGTGTTTTCCTAGATATAGCAGATAAAACCCTATTCTGTTCATTCTAAATTTGCAATCTGAGTTTTATGATACCATAACTCTTTTTGGAGATTTAAGGTTTTTAACCGCATGCTGATTTGCCTGAACGTAATGTAACAATCATTAGACATTCTATCAAAGTATGAACATATGATTAGATCATTAATACTGAGAATCACAACTCACAGGGACAATTTCTGGTACCTTAGAGAAATCCCCATCATGAGCAAACTTAGCAGCACACAAAGCATCAGTCACTATACAGCAGAAAGTCCAGCCATCATCCCATATACCTTCTCAACTGCACCAGTCGTATTTTCTGCTGCATGATCTGACCAATTTACCATGGAATCAACGGAGACCAAAGCTTTTGGTTCGTCTGTCTTAACTTCTGTGACCTTAAAAGCAGAGTACCTACCTTAATCATCAACTGACTTCATAGTTACCACTCCCTAGCAAAATTCCCAATTGAAGACATTGTTAACATCTAACTTTTCCTTCTGTCAAATCTGGCAGGCTGCTGATTGTAATAGTTCATCTTTCGACTGCCAGTCTTTCTCAAACCTTTAATCCTACAAAGAGAGCCATAGCATCTGCCACGATCAGAGTCCCATTCTCTTTCCATCTCCAACAGATCACCTGGTCAAAGTCTTCATCAGATCATATCTTGAACTTGTTCATTCCTCACAACAAAAGAGTGATAACACATTCCATTACGTTATCAGAACGACCAGGAGTCTGAGTAAACTGATGGAACAATTAACGCAGCTGATCAAAAAGTAGGCTTTGAGCCAGAACAAGCGTTCCAATGAAAGCAGAATGATGGGAGCAGCAGCAACTTTCACACCATAAATATGACCAATTCTGACTAATCAAGTCAATGACCTTAGTTTGTTATTCAGTCATCAAAACTTATTGACGCAAAGGCCACCTCTGTTTTTAATGCCAAAAGCCACTTTGCGACAGAAAACGAATAAGGAAGGGCTTCTTATTAGAAAAACTTCAGGTTGATGTCATCATTGTCTGGCCTTGCCTGCCACTTGATTCAAACTGACTCAGAATCTCTGAAATCTGTCATAACCCTTATGAAGGCCTTCCTTCTTCTGTCACAAAGAAGTCTGCAAACTGCTAGTTGAAAGCATAGTCTTCTTCACTCTTGATTCTTCATTTCCTCCCACCAAACCTAAAGCCTTGATGCCATCACAGATATCCTTTGCCATACATCATAATGATGAAATAACGGGCATATGAGCTTCAGGTAGACCTAACAACAATTCTCACCTATTCTTCTCGTTGTAGCAACAACATGTTCATCAAGAGAAACAGGAGGATGAACAATTGTATTTCCTTTGCATCTTTTCCCAACCTCTTGGGCTGTTCCCTTGCCTGAACAATCCTCCAAAGATTATGAACAGCATATTGAGTATCCATACTCCCATCTTCATAGCCCATATCTCATATTTTTTTCCTTCTCCAAGATAAGGAAATTTTTGCATTTGTGTGGCAGAGATAGTGGCTGTTTGAATAGAACGTGATTGAAACTGTTGTGACTGGACCATTATAGGTACATGGCTGACCATACAAAACATTCGGGGGTTGATTTGTGCAGAATGAGTAAGTGAGTGTGAACAGCAGGTTGTGAGATGTTAGGCAATGGTTGTATGGGTTAGGCATGAAAAGTATCATTTATGAGTAAATGAAAGGTGACGCAGATGATTAAGGCATGACGGTATCATCTTGAGTGACTGAAGGTGAAGCAATAGAATTAGGAATAGGATACGTAAAGGGAGACTGAGTAGGTATGTAAGCATGGGTTCTGACCTCATTAAAAGATTCGAGAAAACAAGTTTTTGATGTGGTACTAACGTAATTCTTCTTTATCAGAGCTCTCTCCAGGGCTCTGATACACTTGTTAGATCTTGCACTAGATAATCTTCTAGCCATTGAGAATGTAATAGTACTTATGTAATCACAAGCACATACGTGAAGAGACTTAACAAATGTTTAGGCGGAAACTAAACATTCTATAAAAAAATACTAATAGAATAACGATCCCTAATGGATCCACTCTATGATAATAATTGATTTTGTGTTTTTAACAAATCGTCAGATCCCTAATGCTAAAGGTTTCTTTTATAGAGAAAAACCCTAAATTGGTCAAACAAGAAAACTAAAATCTCTATAGAGATATACATCATACCAATCTCTTCTAATACTATCTCATTCCTATATTAATGAGATAAACAATAATATCCCCTTAAATTACATTAATTACTCCTATAAGTTAATAATCACAATTCTATCTCTGTCACTGAATGTGAACATGACCACAGAATCTATCTCTGTCAGCAGAATGTAATTCATGACCACAATATTCTATCTCGTCATGCAGGAAATTGTGAACATACCACAAAACACAATCAAGCAGGAACGTTACTTGTACTGGAGCCAGCAGGACATAATCACATGAAACGTTAACTTGTACTCCTGCCAGCATGGGAACAAATCAGCAATGAATGCTACTTAATCTGTCACATGGGGGGGGGGGGGGGGAATGACTTAATGCTATCAGCAGAAACGAATATGTCTAACAGCAGAAACGACACTTAGTCGTTTGTAATTTGTTCCAACACATCTTATGGCACAGAGTGGCACGGACTTAAAGATGGCTAAACTGTTATCATTCAAACTTTATGTTTTTATGTAGATTTTAGGACCTCTGTTTGTAAAAACTTTGATGAAATAATGAATGATAACTTATCTTTTAAAAAACATCTCTTTCGAGTCGTTTTCTACGATTATGACTGTTGTACTATGAAATAATACCCCAGATTAGGTTCCTCTGCTATATGTCAAAAATGGGGGTGTTATAGATTGGTATCAAGAGCCACGGTTATAGAGAACAAGGTTAAAACCTTAACTATAACTACTTTTCTCATCAAAGTCCTCCGTACAACTACAATTCTGGAATAGTATGTAAAGATACATAACTACTATACTATTATATAAATAACTTATGTTATTTACCACTGGGTTGTTAACAGAGTGATGTCTTCTCCCAACCATCCTACTTCCGAGATTGAGGATGCTTTTTTCCTCTAACTTTCTGGACTATATCCTGGCCTCCTCGGACTATGTCCCAGCTTCACCGGGAAAAACTTATTCTAGCTCTTCAAATAACTCATTTGGTTTAGTTCCAATAGCTTCACCAACTCCTTCACTTTTTCATAATGACCCCTATATGAAGGTCATGCAAGCATATAATACCATTAGTCCACCACATGTTACTATTCTACCCCTAACTGTTTTGCCTCCATCTCCAGTGTTATCACTATCACCAATGTTTGATTCCTGATATTTCTTTCCTCTCGAAGAGATTCCATCACCTAAAGACACTAAGACTCATGTTGAATCACCTATTCCAATTTCTTTATCTTTATCAGTAGGATCTTCATCACCGGTTAGGTTAACTACACCACCACCAGATTATCCCTTTGATGAGTCTATCTTTACAGAGTTAGATAGCTCACTATGGATCATACCACGACCACTAGGAAGTGAACCAGTCCCCGCAAAACCTAATAAGTCAGATACTTGTTAGAGTGCCCATCTCTGGAAGTTCTAGATTCCAAAATTTTCTGTTATATTCTGCAATGTATTATCAAAGAATGTGTATTTCTTTGTTAGAACTAGTATCAAATAAGTATCTATGTCAAATGATTCCAATATCACTATGTATGAAAATTTTGACAATGACTTATGATATGACTATATCATTGGTATGGATTGGTTATCCAAGTATCATGCTAGAATTATCTGTGACGAGAAAGTCGTCCACATCCCCATCGAAGGTGAAACTTTGATCATACAAGGTGATCAAAGTAAAACCCGACTGAGCCTCATATCATGTATAAAAACCGAAAGGTATATATCCAAGAGATCCGTCTTTCTTCTTATCTTTCAGGATGTGTATCGATTACCGAGAGTTGAATAAACTTACCATAAAGAATCGTTACCTATTACCCAGGATTGATGACTTATTTGACCAACTTCAAGGTTTGAGTGTCTACTCGAAGATTGACTTAAGATCAGGCTATCATCAACTGAGAGTAAGGAATGAAGATATTCCTAAGACTGCTTTTAGAACAAGATACATACATTATGAATTTCAAGTGATGCCATTTGGTTTAACTAACGAGCCTGCTGTATTCATGGATCTCATGAATTGTGTGTGTAAACCATACTTGGATAAATTTATGATAGTGTTCATCGATGATATTCTTGTTGGATTGTTTTCTGAATAGATCTTAACCTTTAGCTTGTAAAGGGTTTATTCCTTTAGATAATTATAAAGCAACAATAATGAAACACTGACTTGAACACTATTGATTATGCGGAAACTAATCAATAATGCTAAGAAGAACAGTATTAAGAATCACAAAAGAAGATGGAGTGGTGTGTTAGCTTCATATTATAACTGAATCTGCCTAGTTACAGATACAAAAACTATGATTGCAAAACGATCTCATTACTCTTGTGTAGAACTTTTTAATATCTACTAACTATCCAGGGTTCCTTTTATAGACTAAGGAAAACCCTAAGGGCTTTACAAAAATGCGTTAAGAATAATGCATAGCTATTCCTAATTTAGTCTCATGTCATATCCTCATAGCAGTATCAATACAGTATACTATCAGTACTAAAACTAACTAACAATACTAACTATACTGCAATACTAACATTGATACAGGCATACTAACTACAAAGCGAGCAGTACCAGACTTATACTTATTTCTTCAATCTTCATTAACAGCATCAAGTCTTCACTAGCAGTATTAATCTTGAGCCAGCAGTATTAACTTGTAGAAGCTTCAGAATCCCAACAATCCTCCCCTAAACTTATGATTTACTCTCAAATCTCAAGTTTCTTCCAGATTAGATCTTCGATTCTTCTTTTGCTGAGGATTCTTTCAAACACACTTTTATTGTTCTTCAATTTGAGTCTTGATAAACTTTAGCAACTCAAATGCCATAGAACTTTCTGCTTTAGCTTCTAATTTCCAGTTAAGCATCTTCTGAAGTGTTTCTTTTGTGATTGGGTACTTTTTCTCTACAAACATATGAATAGTCATTAAAGTACCATCAACCATCAGTGTGTGCACTCCACAAGTTTCATACAGATTCTAACTGATTCTTTTCCACTGGTTTTGTTTCTTCCAGATGTCATCATCTTGCTTAGGATCTACTAGTATCTTCAGATCACTCCATAACATCAAATTGTATCCTTTTGGAGTGTTATCTTGAAATCTTTCCATTACCAACTTGTGTAAAACCTCTAAGTCATGTTTATTAAAACTTTTTAGCATACTCTCAAAGGTTTTATGATAACTAGTATTCTCATCAGCCCTCATAATCTTGTAAACATGCATACTGTATAAACTTTGAGATTCCCAATCAACTATAGGAAACTTAGTATGCAAGATTTTAGGATACACAAATTCTTCCTCATCAGGAACTACTGTCAACCACATTCTTAATTCATGTTTTTCTTCCTCATAATCAGCTGTTTCTTTCTCTTTCTTCTGTCTCTTTGAGCTGTCTTGACCTTGTTTGTCACTTGCTCTTCTTCTTGCAAGTGTTTTTCTTCAAATTCCAACAGCTTTCTTTTCAATCAACACTGGCTCAGGATTCACATCTTCTTCTTCAACCTTCTCTTCTTCTACTATTTTTGAAGTTTTTCTTTCACTTGGTTTAGAAGAATCTTTTTCAACTTCAGACCCTATAGGAATAAAAGTATTGACATGATCCCATACCCTTTCAAAAATTGGTCTGATGTCATTATAGCTCATTCTCTTGAAGTAGCTCTCCTTGTAACCTCCTTGATTCTTCATGTATGTTGTCATATTCCTTCTTGCTTGAGCTATTGACACAAGTTTATTCTTCAAAGCATGTTATCTTAGTACACTTGGATCATTCTAGTTAATTTCCTGAGATTGAGTAGGTTGAGTTGGAACCTCTTGTCTTTGATCAAGTTGTCTTTGCAATTCCCTAGCTGCTTCCATATTTAGTCTTTCTTTTTCTTTTTCTTGCAAAGCTCTTGCTTCCTGATCTGCATTAAATCTGATTCTTTCTTCTTCTTCCATCTTCCTAGCTAACTCCTCATCTATACTCAACTGCACTTGAGTTCTTTTCTTAACCTTCTTTGGAGTAGCATGGTCTTCCATTATGGCCTTTCCTTTATACTTGGCACTCCTTCTTGTATACACATGAGGTACAATAGTACTAACCTTTGGAGGACTAGCAGTACTAACTTGTATGTTAGCAGTACTAATCTTCATCTCACCTTTCTCACCACTTCCATGCTCTTTAATAATTTTAGTGGGAGTCTCTTCTTGTACAAGTACTTTAGTTTCATCACTGGGCTTTTTATGAACTTCCTCTTCCCGTGGAATCCAAGAAATACCTTCATCTTGTACTAGAGAAATCGTTGGATCTTCATCAATTTAAGAAATCTTCCTCTCCTGTTTGGAAGAATCCTCTGCAATCTCGTCATCATCAGAAAGAACAATCTTTGCCTTTCTCCTTGCCTTGCCAGACTTCAGCTTGTACTCCAGTTTCTTTACTCTAAGTACTAACTTGGTGAGAGCAGTACTATAAGTCTTCTTTGTCTGCTGCAAGTCCTTCTCCAATCCATCAATCCGGTCATTCAATTTGGTAAACAAAACCGTTTAATCATGTTGTTGCACACTACCCTCAGCACTTCCATGTGAGTGAACATCATGGAGAGGTGAATCATAGGGCATAGAAGCAGTCTCCTCTGCCTCATGGGTGGGTTGAATTGGTTTTGGAGAAGGTGATAATGGAGTGGGTTGTGGAGATAGTGATGGTGTAGATTTGATCCTTGAGGGTGACTGCTGTTGCTCTTCATCATGTGCTTGTACCAACATACTCTCAAACAATGGTGTCACTACCCCTGAATACCCCTTAGAGGCTCTCCTCATATTACTAAACAATTTACTTGTAAGAGTAGGAGTGAGATAAGTTCTAGTATGAGGTAAGAGGTTGTTTGTTAAGAAGGAGTTGAATAAACCTGGGATACAATCAGAATTCGTATGGGCTATCCAAATTCTTAATCATAGCTTCAAAGATGAATTTAGAAAAGTTAAACCTCCTGCTTGTAGCTAGACAGATGAGTGCTGTAGCAATGTTGCTACTGAATTGATCCCATGCAGTCTTCTTGGAGCTCAGACAATGTAGAATTGTGTGAATAAAGAACTTCCATTGGGGGTGAGAAATGACCTTTAAAGAATGTAAGGCTTTCAGAATTAGTCACATACCCCATATGAGCTAAGTGCTCAAATATTTCTTCATTGGAGAGTGAAGAAATGCCTTCTGCATCATCTAACTTCAAATGTCTTCTCAAAGAATCTTCAGTTATGAGCTTTTCATGTCCATCAATAGTTGCAGAAATAGCTTGAAGTCCTTCCTCAGTAGTGCTCAAAATAGCAGTTTCCTAAAATTGTTCAATAAGGGACACAAAAATGATGGGATTTTCAGTAAGAGCATAGTAGATATGGCTTGAAGTAAGAAAATCTATGATTTCATCAAAACCCTCACTACTTTCAGATTTAACCAAATATGCGACCATATTATGCTTGTCGCAAAATTCCAACTGTGCCATTTGATGAATGAAAAGATGATGAATGAGGTGGGATTAGTTCGTGTGATAAAGTGTAAGGTTCTGGTAGAGTGAATTGAATTATGAGTGAGGTTTAAAAGAGTATGTGTTCACCGACTGTAAAAGAGTTGTACTTATCTTGAAGAAATCGTTTAAGCTATAGATAAATCAAGAAGTCTCCAATTAGTCAAACCCTATAAGCTATAGATGTGGCGGAAATATCTCAACGGCTCTTTGATTGAGGAAAATCTGTTAGGACTCAAACAGTACTAACGGTCACTTAGCAGTACTAAGTTTGGTCTAGCAGTACTAATTTTAAGTCTAACAGTACTAACTTCATCCAGCAGTAGTAATACTTGCCTGGCAGTATTAACTTAACACTGACAGTACTAAGTGTGGTACCAAGCAGTATTAACTCCAAACTTGATCCATCAAAGATATTCAGCACCAATGTAGACTCTCATATACTCTCTTTCTGTTTTTAAACTCACAAAATATCTCTCAATTCTTTTTCTCACCAAACACTCATTTCTGTTTTTCACACACAACTCTCTTTCTGTTTTTGAACTCACCAAATCTCTCTATTCTTTTTCCTCACAAAGCAGACAATTTGGGTACAGTTTGCCATCAATTCCTTAAGTTCCAAACTGTCCTCCCCACTTCCAAGTGTGTAACCTCTTGAGAGAGGTGGGTCATTGGACTGTTTTATAGTTTTTGGCAAACTACCAGCCATAAACGGATTTGGGAAGTCTTTACCAAGGCCGTTTGCTTTGGACTAGCCAATGCTTCATTGCAATAACATGGTGCATTGATAACCATATAGTTTTTGGTAAACTATCAACCATCAACGGATTTGAGAAGTCTTTACCAAAACCGTTTGCTTTGGACTAGCCAGTTCTTGAAGTCTGTTAGACATGGTGAACTGATGACCATTTGTTGTGTGGTTTACAACCAACACTGAAGGAACACGCTACCATCATATTCCTCCCTTCAGAGAAAGCTTCTAGCAGTCACACCAATCGATATGTACACAGCAGTACTAACTGAACCTAGCAGTATTAATTTTTGTACTAGCAGTACAAAGTTGTAACTCACAGTATCAACTAAGCTCAGCAGTATTAACCAAGTATTCATCATATTTACCCTCTAGTGTACATATAACCTCCCCTCAAATATAGCTACAGATTTAACATCCCAATGCTAACCACCAAAAAGTTAAATCTTGTGACATCAAATCCTTTGGTGAGAAGGTCTGCAACATTAGAGATCTGCAACATTATTATCTGTGTGTATCTTTACCATCTCAATCAGTCTCTTCTCTATAAGAGTCTCTAATGAAATGATGCCTGATCTCTATATGCGTTGTTTTAGAATGATAGAAGGATTCTTGACAAAACAATAACACCTCTCATTGTCAACTTGAATCTTTGTCGCATAAAATTAAATCCATAAATCCAAACAACTAATTTTGGATCCCAAATACTTGACCACAACAGTGACGAAACAGCAATGTGTATTCAGCTTCAGTAGTTGAGTTTAGCACCACAATCTTATTTTTTACACTGCCAAGAGATTAAGAACCTTTGAAAAAGGAATTTGACAACCTTACTGTTGTGGATTTTTGTCCAAAGCTGGCACCTGCATAGTCACTGTCTGAAAAAGCTTCCAATGTAGGAGGAGAGCCCTTAGGATACAAAGGCCCAATTTGGGTTGAGCCTGTAAGAATAATATAAAGATTCTTTTTACTGCAATTCAAGTAGGAAAACTTTGGGTCTAAACTGAAATCTTAAGCAATCAGCACAAAACTAAGAACATAATGTCTGGATCTAGAGGATTGGCTAAGATACATCAAGACTATTCATTATAACCTGTATAGTTGAAACTTCAACATCCTTACCATATTCATCCTTTGTCAAAGCCGTGTTGGTTTCATAGGGAGAGTAGTATCTGGATGTCGCTTACACTAGAAAGCCAAATTTCTTTAAGATTCACCAACATACTTGTCCTGTCTAATGGAACGATCCCATCCTTTTTCTGCTTGACTTGTAAACCCTAAGAAGTAAGTAAGTTCTCCCATTGAACTCATCTCTAAATAGACTTACATTAGGAGATTTCAAGAATTAGCCGTCTTATGCCCAAACATGGTACCAAACGCCGAGAAACTTATGGAAGTCTTCATCAATGGATTACCTAGAAGTATTGAAGGAAACGTTACTGCCTCGAAGCCTCAAACTTTGGAGGAAGCCATCAACATAGCCCAGAGGTTAATGGATCAGATAATAAAGCATGATTCTGTGCAAGAAGCTAATGATCGTAAACGAAAGCTTGAGGATAAGGGAAACATCATCAACAATAACTTTCAGAATAACTATAACAATAACAACCGTAACAATGATCACTACCAGCAGCAGAACAGGAAGCAAGAAACCTTCAGGACTTATACTGCCACCAATAGGTATACTGGAAATCGTCCCTTGTGTGAAAGGTGCACCTTGCATCATATAGGTCCTTGCACTGTCAAGTGTCGAACTTGCAACAAGATAGGTCATCTGACCAAGAACTGCAGAAGACCGGCTACTGGAAACAACCAACAAACAGTATCCGTAACCTGTAATGCCTGTGGAAAGAAAGGACATTATGCGAATCAGTGCTCAAAAGCAAACAACAGGGCCACAGGAAAACATACTTAGAGATGAGCTTAATTTTGTTCACTTTAGGATTTCTACCCTAGAAACAACTCTCAAGGATATTCAAATTTCATCAGAATCTTCTTCAATCTAAAAACTTCAATCATCAAGCTACAATCCTTGTCGTTTGTTACTTTATTCTAGAATCCTACTACGAGATACGTAGCATAAGTATCAACTCTTTTAGAGTTATCCATGAATTAATAAAGTGATGATTCCGTTACATCTTGTTATCTGGTGGTATCAAAACTTGTCATCGTTTGTCAATTCCATTAATCCTAATATGTTCAAACTCTGAATACTTTCCTTATACCTTTGAAACATAAATTTTCATCCTCGATTATATGGGCATCAGTACAATCAACATCTCAATATTATCTAACCATTCATGATCATATCATTTTCTACACATTACCATATCGTGTTTTTATGCTTAGGTAAGACGATTTATGATCATCTTATTGAAATGAATTAGGTCACTTCTTCATTTGAATAAGGAAATTATAAATCTCTGAACTATGAATTTATAAATTCTCAGTTACAAGAAGTTGAACGCTTCTTTTTGTAAGTGACAAATTATAAATAAGTAGGCTTAAGTATATAACATACGTACAAACAAGTTTCTTTCAATCCGTTTGTACAAACAATTCCTTAATCATTATCATTATTACCTTCATTATCATTATTACCTTCATCATCTGTATCTCACATGATTAGCAACTCTCTTACAACTCTAACTAGGTGACCTTTAAGAAGTTTGTTTATATTTTTGAAATTCACATGACCTAATCTCATGTGCCATAATTTAGACTCATCTGCTGTTGCATTTGCATATAAACAAGTTATATCTCCAGAGAGAACAATGTTCTTTAAGTTCAAGCTGTACACATCATCCTTTCTAGGAGCTCTAAGTATAACTTGACTTTCATAAAAAAGCTTAAAGCTAGGAGACAGGATAAGGCATACAGTCTCAGAAAAAAGGACACTATTTTTCTTGTCACACATTTGTGATATAGAGAAAAGGTTAAATTTAAGTTCATCTACAAAATAAACATCATCAAAGTCTAAATTAGCAGTTCTGATTTTACCTTTACCCGTTTTTTTACCTCCTTTGGGATCACTTCCAAAAGCCACAAAGCCTTCATTGTAATCTTCATAGTTGGAAAGATAAGCTTTATTGCCAGTCATATGGCTAGAGCAACCACTATCCACCACTGCATGATCCTATAACAAGATCTCTGGATTGCCCTGCACCAAAGGTAAGAGAATTAGTATCTCTTAGGGACCCAAGCCATTATAAACTTGGAAATCCCTTTTGGGTCAACATACTCAACCTTCTTGAGCATGAATGATCTACTGTCTTTGGACACATGATCCAAGTAATTTCCCTTAGGCCTCCAAACCCACCTTGACTTTATAAGGTCAGTATGCATCTTACCCTTACTAGTATTAACTACTGCTCTTATCCCAACAGTAGTCATATTTTGAACCCTAAAAGTTTTAACATCTTGTTTTAAGTCTTTGGGTCTAGAAGCTGGTTTTATGTAGTAAGACCTTTTGATAGGTGAATATGAGCCTCTTGGTCTTACATTGTCCATTCTTGGGTAAATTGTCTAATAGCACCACTAGTTTGTGCTATTTTTGGAGCAAATGGTCTAGCAGTACTAACAGGCCTAGCAATACTAACTGGCCTAGCAGTACTAACTGGCTTAGCAGTACTAACTTTGTGAACTGCTCTTTTCTCATTTTGCTTAACAGGAGTAATCAAACCTATTCTTGTTAGTATTACTGATGGGACAAAAGTCTTTCTTAAATGAGGGTATTTTGAATTTTTTTGATGATTAACCCTTTTGGTATTATCCCATACCGGTTTGTCCACCCTTGGACCTGTATTGACCATAATTTTCAGCTTAGGTTCTTGACTCTGTTTGTCATAAAAATTATAATCTTTGATCAAATGGTCAGTACTTTTACAGACAAAACAAGCTTTTATTTTCTTAAAACCAATTCCTTGTTTCTAAGAAGTTTGACCAATTTTATCAACTCTAGTTTTAACTGTTTGAGTCTCATTAGTCTTAACAGGACTAACTGTTTGCACTTCAGACACATCATCCTCATCATCTGAGTTCCAATCCTCAATGATAACTTTATCTCTGTTAACTGATTCATAGAATGTCTTAGGTTTTTGAGTATTTGCTTCATTTGTTTTACCTACAGTCTCACTTGTTTTAGCATTAAGATCAGTTGTTTTTGACTCAATTATTTTCTTCCTAATGGCATATTCATCTAAACCTGCAAATGATATGTCAGCTCTTGGGGTTAGAAAGTTCCATGTTATAGGAGGGGAAACAACATGAAACCCATCTACTTTAGAGAAACTATCATTTGCTAGTGTGTTCTCTTCATCCCTTGATCTGACATCAAAAACACTCAAACTAATCTCACTATTAGTTTTAGAATTGTTACTCATTTCATTCAATTGAGTGCCACATCCTAAACCAGTTTTATCTCTAGCACTCATTTGACTGTTGAGTAATTCATCAAGATTCTTAGATGATTCTTCCCATTTTTATATCTTTAATTTTAACTCATCTCTTTCCTTAACAAACTTTCTCTATTCCAGATTAAGGTTTGTTAATTTTATTTCTTTGTATTTAAGTCATAGTTTGAAACGCATATTTTTCACCAAGCCAGTTCATTCATTTTTAGGTACAGTATCCTACGATTTAGTGACCTAAGGCTAACTCTAACCCTGAATTTCTGTTAGTCTGCTTGCTATGTTTTTCTCTTTCACTATCATAATTCTTTTGAAGAGTTTTAAAAGATTCAAGACATTGTTTAGAACATTTTTATACCTCATTGTCAGAAGAACTTGATGAGCTTGAAGAAGAGATTGCCATTAAAGCATAGTTGACTGGTTCTACTTCAAAATCATTACTCCAGTCATAGCCTCCTAGACCATCTTGAGCCACCAGTGCCTGTGATGAAGATTCATTTGTTGGTGCATTGCTCCTGCCATTGTCACCATAAGATCTTTTCCCTTGATTCCTTCCAGATCTGCAATCCCTAGCAAAGTGCCCTTTTCTGTGACAGTTGTAGCACTCAATTTTTGATTTATCAAGTGAAACAGGTCGTTTTTCTTTGAAATCCATGTTCCTTCCTGTCTTCTGATTGGAATTTCTCACTTGACTAATCTCAATATAGCCACTTGCCATCTAAGATCCAATTCTTCCAAGTCATCTTCATCAATCTGCTAAAAATCTCATTTTCAAGTTGAGGACTGGTTGTTGGTTGTGCAAAGAAAGAGCACGCTACATAATGAGCACATGGGGTAGATGAAACTTGACTAATTCCTCCAGCAGAACTAACCCCAAAATCTCCACTAGCAGTACTAACTTCATTAGTACTGCTAGTGTTCTCAGAGGAAAAAAAAAAAAAAAAAAAAATGGGGGAATGCAAGTTCTGAGAATAGAAGTGGAACTTGATGTCTTTTCATCTCATCTTCGTAGACCCTAAGGTTGTTGTACAGGTCATCAATATCAATCTCATCAATGTCTGGCTTATTTCTCATGATTAGAGCAATTTGATTCCATGAAGGAGGAAGACTTCTTATGGAACTCGATGGTTGATATCTTCCTTGATATTGGCGCACATTAAACCTCCATTTGACTTATGAGTTTTGGACCTATCATAAGCCATGTCCAGACTTTCATTGGATTGCAGTAGAAAAAGTTTTCTAAACTAATGTTTAGATCATTTTTTGAATCTCTGGATTCATCATTACCTACAAACGCTTGATTTGATTGCTTTCCCAGAATGATTTAGCATCTGCAACATTGTGAAACTTGGAGGAAGGTATTCATTGGTATTGCTATAAAAGCAGATGCTCTTAATCTTTCTTATTCCTTTTAGGCAGCCAGTTGTTGGCAGTCTAAGGAGGCAGGAGGAGCAGATGTTTCTCTGTTGGTTTTTAGATCTCCATGGGACAATAACATCCCATAGGTTTATGGTCTGTGTGCAAGATATATTTGTCGTATTCTGCATGCTCCAAATATCTTATTCTCCCTTCCTGATAATTGGGATTTTCATTGTTAGTTGATTGTGGGTGGAGGGTGGAATGTCTTGTCTCGGCCATCTTACAATTGAGTCTTCTTATTTAGAGGGTTCTACACAAGCTTCTGATACCACTTGTTGGGATCGTTTTTTAGAATAGTCTTAACTTTAGCTTGTAAAGGTTTGTTCCTTTAGTAATTCTAAAGCACAATAATGAAATCACTATTTGAACACTATTGAGTATGCGGAAACTAATCATAATGCTAAGAAGAACCATTATTAAGAATCGTAAATGAACTTTTTTTATAATTGAATCTGCCTGGTTTCAGGTTACAAAATTTGATTGCTAATCGTTCTCTAGTGTCTGTGTACTATATTATCTAACTATTCCCATGGTGTCCTTTTATTGAGTAGGTAACCCTAATGGGCTTTACAAAACGCGTTAAGAGATAATGCATATCTATTCCTAATTTATCTCATGCATATCTCATAAGCAGTACCAATACTAACTATTACTGGCAGTACTAACATTGTACTAGCAGTACTAACTACAAAGCTACTAGTACTAAAGACTTAGACTTATTTCTTCAATCTTCATTAACCAGTTATTAGTCTTTCAAAAAAAAAAAACAAAAAAAAAAACAACAACAAACCAAACATTAGCAGTATTAATCTTGAGCGCAGTAATTAAACATTGTTAGAAGCTTCAGAATCCAAACAGATTTATTTGTATAACAACCTCATTTTGAAAATTATTTTTCCTAACTTTTGAAGATGCATGTCTAACAAATGAACATAAGTAGGTAATATGAAAATGATTAGCATGTTAGCAATAAACATGAAATCAACTACCATCATGGCAAGTAGGCATGCAAGTAAATAGCATGGTAGGTAAGCATATAAGCAAATAGTATCAAAACATATTTTTTCATGCAACCATACTTTTCATATCATCACTTAATAACACTAACAAGTAAACATATAACCACATAGCATTTAACCTATCATTAATTAATTATTATGACAAGTAAGTGTAACATCCAAGTATTTTCAATTTATGACAAACTGAGATATTCATAAAGACTATTAATCGTTAAGCATATCATTTGAATCATAAGTAGGAAAAGTCACATAATCACATACAAACTATCACAAGTAGGCATACAATCATCTATCACAAAAATCACTCAAATATGTCATGCAACGATCTATACAAAAGCTAGGATGATATTCTTAAAAGTTTGGTAAGTTAATGCTTGTGATATTTCTTTTAAGTGTTTGATGATATTATTATTAGTTGTTCGATTCTTTGATTGAATGAACTTGTTTTTGTTTTATGTTTCGGAAATCTTAATTCTTTGTTGGTTTTTGTTTTTAGTTGGATTGGTTGATCAGTAACACAAGCTAGTTTCTATAATAATGCATGCATGCACCATGATTTGTAAGCCATGCATGATACTTCTAATTATAGTTGGTTGTAAGGAAGACTTGATCATCATTTTGGATTTTCGGTAATGATAACTTTCCAATTGCGTTGCAAGGAAAATACTTCAGAGCTCGGATAAGTAGTCCAAGTTAGCAAACCTACTTCGATGTGTATTTGAATCCTTTTAGATATATTATGCATAGAGGAACTCATATTCCATTATACAAGCGCAAAGTATTGCAAAGTATAATATCTCATAATTATGACTCGATGTGTTGGGAATTGTGCATTCCTAACTTAGTACCGTTAGTTCTATAGTTAGTACCGCTAGTTATAGTTAGTACTGAAAGTACGAAATGTTAAGTACTGTTCAGATAGTTAGTACCGTTAGTACAAAATAGTTAGTACCGTTTAAGAGATATGTATGAGATATTGTAGGAAAAGATATGTATTATCTTTTATGCGTTTTGTAAGCCTGTTAGGGTTTATCCTTGGTCTATAAAAGGAACCCTACGACATTAGAGAGATGACACACAGAGAAAACACATAGATCTCATCTCATACAATCATATCTCATAGTTAGTAATCTATAATCATATTAGCAGATTAATAGAAATCAAAGTTTAGTATTCATTGTTCTTCTTAATATATTGTGTAGATTCCGCATATACATAAGTATTCATAGTCAGTGTTTCTCTATAGTCAAGCTGTATTTATACAAGTTGGCTATCACCCTTAGCAGGCTGCAAAGATCTGTTCAGATAGGGACTTCATAGTGGTATCAGAGCTGTGAGAAACTTCTGAGTAAGAAGAACAAATACTGTTATAAACCCCTATCTTACAAAGCATTTCATGGCTGGATCAAAGATGATTATTCACACCCCACCAACACCATCACAAACACCAACACAACAAACTCCTCACCTGTTTCAACTATCAAACTTCCTTCTCAAGAAGGGAGTTTATGACATATGGGCTATGAAAAATGGAAATTCATTTAGCCCATACAGACTATCCTATCTGGGAAGTTATACAAAATGGAAATGGTCATGTATCAATCTCTACAGATACACAAGGTTAAATCAAGGTTCTGCCTCCATGGACTGCATAAGAGATCTTAGCCAGAGAAAGAGAAAGAAAAGCAAGGACCACTTTGCTTATGGCTTTACCAGAAGATCATCATGCTAAATTTCATAAAATGGCTGATGCTAAAGAGATGTGGGAAGCTATTAAATCTAGATTTGGTGGAAATGATGAATCAAAGAAGATGCATAAGTATATTATAAAGCAACAGTTTGAAGGCTTCTCTGTATCAAACTCAGAAGGACTACATAAAGGCTATGACAGGTTTCAAAGTCTTCTGAGTCAATTAGAGATTCATGGTGCAGGCGTCTCCACTGAGGATGCAAATCAAAAATTCCTTAGGTCTCTACCTTCTGCCTAGTCTCAAGTTTCCTTAATTATGAGGACCAAGCCAGGAGTGGACAATCTCAGCTTTGATGATCTGTATAATAATCTAAGAGTCTTTGAGAATGATGTTAAAGGCTCTGCTGCATCATCCTCTAACACACAAAATGTGGCATTTGTCTCTGAGAACACTAGCAGTACTAATGATGTTAGTACCGCTTATGGTGTGTCAAATCCTTCTGGTCATAACTCACAATATGAACAAACTTCATCATACTCCTTACTTGCAAATCAATCCAGTTGTCCTCAATTGGATCATGAGGATTTGGAACAGCTTGATGAGTTTGATTTAGAAGAAATGGACTTGAAATGGCAGGTGGCCTATTTTATGGAGAATGACAAAAGATTATACAAAAAAAGGTAGAAGCGACAATTTTGCTGCAAGGAACTGGTTGGTTTGATAAAACCAAAGTCAGTGTTTAATTGTCACAAGACAGGGGCATTTTGCTAGAGAGTTGCCAGAACAAAGGAGAAGTAAGATAGGAAGAGGTGATATGCTTGGAACTCCTGGAAATAACGGATGGGGAGATGACTCCTCGTAAGAAAGGAGGCTCTAAGCTTTGGTGCTATTTCTGGATGAGAAGGTGTTGATTGGACCAGTCACTCAGAAGAAGAAGAAGATTATGCTATGATGGCTTGCAGCAGTTCAGGCTCAAACACAGAGGTAACTTCTTGTTCAAAAGAATGTAAAGAGTCTTATGCTAAACTTAAAAAACTGTATGATGCTCAGAGGGAACAAATTGGAGATGCCAGTATAGAAATACAGTTTAAAGAAAGTTGAAGCACAATTAGTTGCTCATCAACAAAGTCAACTTTGGTATGAGGAAAAGATAAGGTTTATGAAAATAGACTTAGATGATAAAACTGATGTCCTTGCATACCATAAGAAACTGTTGACAGAAGCTGAAAAGGTAAAAGAAGATTTAAAAGATAAAGTAGAAAAATGGCATAACTCTTCTAAAATCTGGTAAATGGTAATACTCAGTATGAGTGCTAATGATAATTTGAGCTTGAGTTATGGGATTTCGATATGATGGCATCTTGTGTTTTGAAACTGAAGTTTTACAAAGTGTATTTGAATAAAGGGAAAGTGATTTAGAAAATCAGCCTTTGTATGGCTAGGTGTGTTTCAGTCGAAGGAATGCATGTTGTACCTCCACCCATGACATGGAATTACATGCCATATGGACCTGATATTGAAATAAATTACTCACAATTTACATATGGTCCAAAAAAATCTCAAACTAGTGAATCTGAAACCCAAACTAGTGACTTTGATCTTGTGAATAGATTGTAGTAATGAAAACACATGAATCTTTCCCTGAACCAGCTGTCAATAGAACCATAAAATAGTTATTCACTAGTTGGTTGATGTCTCCTTATCATGAGGAGTATGAATCAGATAGTGAGATGAGCATGTGTTGTACCAACATAGAAAGGAACACTAGTTTTGCTAATAAGCAAGTAAAAACTCTTAGGGAAACTGTTAAGAATCAATTCACACATAGTAAAAATCCTAAAGTTGACAAGAAAGGGTTGGGATATGGGTTTACTACAAAAGCATATGTTGTATGTGGAAGTCTTAGTCATCTTATTAGAGATTGTGATTTTCATGAATAAAGGATGGCTAAACAGGTTGAACTAAACAAAAAGAAGGGCAAGGATAATGTTCAAAGGGAGAATAAACCAGTTTGGAATAATGTGCAAAGAGTGAATCGTAAGAACCAATTTGTTCCTAGAGCAGTACTAACTAGAACTAGCAAAATTCCAGTTAGTACTGCTAAAGCTAGCGGTACTAACAATGTCAGTACTGCTAGACATAATTTTAAAAGTCAGGCAGTACTAACTAATGCTGCCAGGAAAATTAGTACTGTTAAACCTTTTGTGAATAGAGTAGACCAAATATTGTCTTAAAAAACTCATTCACCATTTAGAAGGCCTTTTAATAACACAACAACACTTAGAACAATTTTTTCAAAACAAAAGGTTAATACTGCTGAGGTAAATGCAGTTAGTGTTGTTGGGGGAAAAAGGGAAACTGCTGTTAAGCCCTTAGCAGGTTGTAATTGGAGACCAAAAAGACATTACTGGCACAAAATCTCCAAATACAATGGTGGATCAAGACCTAGAGATTGTGTACTTTCAAAGATCATAGGCAGACTCAAGCCAAAAGGCTTGGGTCCCTAAGAGAATCTATATCTCCTTTATTTGATGTGTAGGATGTACTCCTACAGAACTTTACAGTATCAAAGGGATTGTTGATAGTGATGTTCCTGGCACTATGACTGGAAACAAGATCCTACCTCTCTGAATATCAAGACTTTAATGGTGGCCCTGTTGCTTTTGGAGGAAGTAAAGGTTACATAACTGGTAAAGGTAAAATAAAAACAGGAAAGTTAGATTTTGAGGATGTGTGCTTTGTGAAAGAACTACAACATTTCAATCTCTTTTCTGTGTCACAAATCTGTGACAAGAAGAACAAAGTTCTTTTCACTGACTCTGAATGTCTTGTTTATTGCTGAATTTAAGGTTACTGATGCAAATCAAGTCTTGCTTAGAATCCTAGACAAAACAATATGTACAGTTTTCAAATTGAGAGAACCTTGTCCTCGCTGGGAGGTTTAGCCTATTTGAATTGCAAAGGCCACAATTGATGAATCTAACAAATGGCATAGGAGGTTGGGTCATGTTAACTTTAAAAACTTAAACAAACTTGTGAAGGGAAACCTTGTAAGAGGTTTACCTTTAAAGATTTTTCAAAATGACCACACTTGTGTTGCTTGTCAGAAAGGAAAGCAACACAAGGCCTCCTGTAAGGCCAAATCAGTGAGCTCTATTAGTCAGCCCTTACAGCTTCTGCATATGGATTTGTTTGGACCTACATCTGTAAGGAGCTTAAACCATAAGACTTATTGCCTGGTTATCACTGATGATTTTTTGCAGGTTTAGTTGGGTGTTCTCTAAGAACACTAAGGTGAATAGTGGAATCATTAAGGGACTTTATAGACACAAATTAAGAACCAATTAAATCAAAAAGTTAAAACTATTAGATGTGATAATGGTACAGAATTTAAGAACAGGGATTTTATTGAATTCTGTGGGTCAAAAGGGATCAAGAGGGAATACAGTAATGCCAAAACTCCACAACAAAATGGAGTTGCTGAAAGAAAGAACATGACCCTTATTGAGGCTGCTAGAACTATGCTAGCAGATTCATTTTTACCTAACACTTTTTGGGCTGAAGCAGTTAGTACTGCTTGTTATGTCCTTAATAGGGTATTAGTGACCAAGCCTCATAATAAGACACCTTATGAACTTGTAACTGGTAAAATACCAATCATAAGCTACATAAGACCTTTTGGGTGCCATGTGACCATCTTGAATACCATTGACCACCTAGGCAAGTTTGATGGGAAATCAGATGAAGGGTTTTTAGTAGGGTATTCTCTACAAAGCAAGGCTTTTAGGGTATACAATTTAGAAACCAAGAGAGTTGAAGAAAACCTGCACATAACCTTTTTAGAGAATAAACCAAATGTTGCTGGGAAAGGACCAACTTGGCTTTTTGATCTTGATTATTTAACTGATTCTATGAATTATCATCCTGTGAGATCAGAGAATCAAGCTAACAACCATGCAGGTCCACAAGAAGCTAATCAAAATGCAGGTATAGAAGACATTATTGATGCAGGTGATTCTGAAAAAGAAGATGAATCTGCTCAAGACTACTTTGTACTGCCAATATGGTCTTCTTATTCTTCAACAGTCAAAAGGTCAACTACAAAGCATGCAGGTGAAGCACCTAACAAACATCCTGATTTAAAGACAAATGGGAAGCTAGTAGATAAGGAGGATCAAGTCTTTTTGGATGAGCTTGAAAGACTTAAAAGACAAGAACAGGATGCTAATGATGCAGCTGAAGTTCTCAGGAAGGAGTTTGCCCAACAAACTGAGGATTTGCTTCTACAAGCAGGAGCTGCTAAACCTAGCAGTACTAACATAGTTAATACTGCTAGCACACCAGTTAGTACCGCCAGTCCTTATAGTGATCTAACCAATCCTGACCAAGATGATTCAGAAATACCTGCACTTGAGGAAATTTATGAAAATCCTACTGATGGTATTTTTACCAATTCATCTTATGATGATGAGGGTGCAATGGCTGATTTCACAAATTTAGAACCTGTTGTGAATGTCAGTCCTATTCCCACATCAAGGATTCACTCCATTCATCCTTCAACTCTAATTCTTGGAGATCCACAATCAGCAGTTCAAACAAGAAGCAAAGTGACCAAAAGTTCTGGAGCCCATGCTTTTGTAAGTTATATTCAAAAGCAAAGGAGAAATAATCATAAGGACTTTCAGCATTGTTTATTTGCTTGTTTCTTGTCTCAAAATGAACCCAAGAAGAT
>BQNB010046747.1:0-43527 GCA_026074375.1 Tanacetum coccineum
GAAGTAACATATCCTCGATGTCGTTGATCCGAAGTCGTGGAAAGTCACCTTCCTTGAATCTGTAAAGTGCGTTGTCAGCTCTTCGTACTACATTTTCTTCCAAGTACCCGTATCCATATTTCCTCATTATCGAGACATGAGTGACTACCATAATACGCTTTGTCAAATACACATCTCCCCTTGATTGCATACCTTTTATAAAGGCATAGAAGGACTTACATTGTTCTCTTCAATGTGATATTGTTAGCCTCAAAATATTGAGCCGAACTGGAAGTTCGTTCATTACGAGTACGAGTCTCGGTCATTTAATTAGTTAATGTTGTAATAGAAAAGTATCGGGAATCGGGCTCGATAGTTAATCTAATATTGTATATGTTTCGGGTTTAATCCCAAGCAAAACCCGAGCCCGGGTCCTAGTTAAATATCCCGCGCGTCATTTAACGCGACGGGGTATATAAACTCTTTTCTATTTAGAAAAGAGTAAGTTGTTCATTTCTAAATCAATTCCTTTTCCATATTCTCTCATCTCTCTCTCTCTCTCTCTTCTTTCTCTCTCTAGAACAACTCATCTCTCTTTCTCATTTCTAGTTCTTGATCCGTGATTTCTTCGTGTTATGAAGTGTTAACGGGATCCTACAGATATGCCTCATAATGCATATCTATCATAAGCAACTTTAGCAGGACTCCATATGTTTAGAACCATGTCTTCAATGCCAGGTAGATCATACTGAGCGGCCTTTGTCTTGGTAGTAGACGTCGTGTACATCATAGTCGAAATTACTCCTTGAAGATACTTGAGATCATTGTTGATGAAGAATTCGAATGGTACTTTTTGACACGTGTGATCAAAGGAAGGGGTTTAGAAAGATCAAATGGATAGTCACCGCCTTTAGGATTTTCCTAATCAAGCTTTTCTGAGAGAGCCTTGTAACATTCTTCAAAATCATATTCTAATTCAGCATAATTTTTGCGTGTGCCTTTGAGAAGTCCGAATGCTGGCCCTAGCAAGGTTTCTTGAGTCAAAGTAGAGATGTTCAAACCATTCATGATAAATGCAGAGAAGTCAATAGGAGTGCTCATCAATTCATCAAAGTCCTTCAATGATTTATCCTTAGACGTGGAAGCTGCAAGATCCATCAACCATTTTTGAGGTGGTCCTTCTTGCGTAGTCTTGCCAATATGCCAGTCAGGGTCAGTGGGTTCTTGAACTGGAGTAGGTTTCTTGAACCAATCACTTCTAGAAGCAGTCTCTTTCCTTGGTCCATCTTCATTGTCACCCATGTCCCTTTCTTGGTCTTGTGGCATATCAGAATCCGCAACCTCGAACACTGGTTCCTCTGATTGAACAGACTTTCCAAAAGATATCGGTTGAGACTTTGTGCCTTTGGAAGAGCCAGATGTAAAATCTTTCTTTTTGGGATCTGTGGTTGGTTCTGCATCTTTGTTTGTCTTTCTCTTCTTTAACCCTCGGTCTGATCCAGCGTAAGGGTCTTCATCTTTATCCTTGTCTTTTCTGCCACGCTTCAATGTATACACATCATAAGAATAGAAGAAATCTTGGTCGAGAGCATAATATTTTTTCAAACCATCATAGCATTCTCGGTGTTCGGGAGCCGTCAGATATGATTCACTTTTCTCCATTTTGTTGAGAAGAATCTTCTTTAACTCAAATTCAGTAAGTGTAGAAGAAGCCTCATAAGTAGATTTTGGTTGAGAAGACGCCTTTGCTAGAGTGACTTTATCACGTTTTTCGTGAAACAACTTTTCAATCACAGGTGGAGCCAAGTTAGACACTTCCTAGGGCAGAATCTGAGGCAGCTGATCTTTTACTTACTCTTTGATTCTTGCCGTGAAGGACTCTGAAAGTAAGTTCATGAATTCTTCTCTTATTTCTCCCAACCTTGTGTCTAGATGTTCATCGACCAAACGATGTCACTTGAGTTTGTAGAGGGTCTTTCTTAAGTTCAGCAACTTCTTTTTCCAATGCTGAGATTCTGTCGTTGAATCGAAAGACAGATGAAAAGTCAGGAAGATTAGATTGAGGATTTGTCGTTTGAATTGTTGGTGGAGGAGTGGGTGTAGCCAGTATTGGTGTAGGAGTGAAGGTGTGTAATGATTGAGGAAAGTTTGTGACTACCGGTGATGATTCAAGGATAACAGAAACTGGTATTGACAAAAGAGTGGGTGCCTGAGTTCTTGGGACTTCATGGTGAACAGGAACATCCAGTGGAGAAACTATTTCTGCATCCGTATGAGGAATATCTAAAAAAATTAGGAATTTTGATGCTAAGTCGGATGAGCGAGAAGAGCTAGTAACTGGAACTTCAGTCTTTTTTGTAATAGTAGAAATTAAGTACATGAGCATCTCGCGCAACAACTTGTTTTGTGAGTAGTCTCTAACTTTTCATTCCCTTGTTTGAGATTTCAGTCATTTCTGCCATCAGTACCCTCACCTTGAATAAGATCTGCAGCTAGTATCAGTAGGTTCTTCCAAATCTTGATCGATTGTCATCCAATCTCGGCGCGCGCAGGTTGTGTCTCGCATCCATTTCTTCATCCACCTTTAAGTTTCATCAATACTTTTTATTTCCAAATCATCTCATCTTTATTCTCTTCTTCTTGATCATCCATTTACAATTTCTTCTTCTTGCTTCGAATCTGATGCTTGTTTATCGCTTTCATTCTCCTCCTCACTGCCTTCATCACTTGATACATGTTCTTCATTACTATCATCTTCATCATTTCCCCAAGGGTCAGATTCACTCTCAGATGAGTCATTATTGGTCACATCGAGAACCCTGGAATATCACTAGTTCCTTCACTTGTGACAGGAGGTGTAATCTTTGCAACACTTGGAGGATCTTCAGTAACTGTACCCGAACCACTGGGATGTGTCTTGTGAAAGTCTCTTAAGCTCTTTTTATGAACTTCTTTCATCTGAGCCTACTCTATCAAAGCTACATCAGATAATAACTCTATTCCCTTTCCATGTGCTACATCCACCTTTTCCTTCTCCTTTCTTTTAGACTTTGTTTCCACAGCAGGCTCTCTGATAACTATACATGTTGCTAGCTTAGAAGCAGACTTCTTAGCAGTTGTCTTCAATCGTTTGCCATTTTTGATAGGTTCTTCATCTTCAGGGATAGGAACATTGTCTTTCTTTGATGGAGATGCTTTTTTGAATTTTCTAGCAGCCTTGGGAGGCACCGCACCTGTAGCAAAGCCAAGATATGTCTTGTACGCTTTACTTTCCTTTATTGTTGGACTTGTTAGACAATTAGGAAGAACATCTCCATATTTCTAAGATGCTTCTTTTCTCGAAACAAATCTTAAGGTGTTAATTAAGTAATCGTCCTTGGAGGTGTGCATTCCAATTCTATTTCTCTAGGAGAGTGACTTTTCTTGAAGCAGGAAGTGGTGAATGATAGATTTGGTGAAGCGAGGGTAGTATATCTTTTCTTGCTTTTTGAACTCTTTATTGTCAATCTGATATGTAAAGTATTCCCAGAGTAACTCCACATAATCTATGTTCTTCTAAAAGTACATACCCCAAATGATTTGTGCTCTAGAGAGACGAAGCTTGTCAAGACCAGTAGTAATAATAGCAGCAAACATTCTCCAAGGTTGATGCATCTGATCGACAACAACATCATTGAGAGAATTAATCACCCTTGTATGACCAAGATCTCTCAAGAAGGACACAGTGTCTTCTTCAGATGGAAGGGGATCAAATTCTCTACCTTGTACTCTTGGGCAAATATGAAGGATGTCTCTGAAAACTTCCAAAGTAAGCTTGAAACGTTTATTCTTGTCAATCTTGAATTTGTAGAAGTCATCGTGCTTGTAAATACAATTCTAGAATTGATGCATATACACTTCAAGGACATCAGCAGTGATGAGAAATGCGGGATAGCAAGGAGTAAGTGCAAGTGCATCCAGAATGACTTGAAATATGGGTTCTCTTGGTGAAAATCCATGAGGGATTCTTCCATTGCATTTTCCGATATAAAATCGATTCTCTTTTGGAACAAGTTCAAGGTCAAGCTTGGTTTGTTGAGCGGTGATTGAAGTCATGATTCTGCTAAGAGTTATCACATACAGTTCATACACAGGCAAATATATAACACAGATGGACAATCTAGATCATGATTCAAATAACAGGGGTTACTACATAAGATTAGGGCCAAACAAGACACTAAAAGGCACCACATTGATTACAAAAGGCAGACATAATGCAAAGACAGATACAACATACAACTAGATACACACAAAAGCATACAACAACATATATTTTTGGGCACAACTAGTTAAAATCAAGGCAAACACTTAGGATTTCTAAGGAAAATTACACCTAACCTAATCACTAAATGACGTGATAGGGTAAAATTATACTTAGATAAGGTTATACGGGTTGAATTACCAAGATTACAATAGTTTTATTCACTTAAAAAATCAAGTATAGTAAGCCTATGTAAAGTGCATAAATCACCTGTGTTGAGATTCATGTATAGATCGCCTATTTTAGAATGAGTGTATTGATTCGCCTATGTAATCTCTCATGTATAAGAATCCGCCTATACAAAGTTGTATTAATCAGCCTGTGTATTCATATATGTATTGATACCGCCTTGAGAATATTACCCAAACGTATTTGATCCGCCTGAGTAAACAACTACGTATTGATCGCTTTTTAAATATCAAGTGGTATAGATCGCCTGTTATAATTGAGAGTTAATTAATCGCCTGTTGTAATGAAACATTAAACAGATCGCTATACTACTTTTTGTATTGAATACGCCAATATGAAAAATGCATTGATCGCATGTGTATTTTTATAATGTAAAGATCGCCTGTGTGATTTTTAACTAAACAGATATTATTATTTCCGGACTTCCTCCGTGTATTGTAATCACACCCGTTTTAACAACCAAGGAGCCCGTTGACTCTCTCATAATGGAGGATGAGCATCTTGACACTATTCTGACAACGGAATCAGACAAATTCATAAAGTCTAGTGCCGAGAACCTTCTCCCTACCCCAAGTGTGTCCGAGGATGCTTCCGACGGTGTGTGTGATTTGCCCGTTTGTGATGATTTTCCCAAGAGTCATCTTGTTAGTTTCTCTAACCCTCTCTTCGATATCAATGATGATTGTACCTCAAGTGATGATGAGTCATTTTCCGAGGAGGATGTTCCAATGGAGAATTTTTAATTTTTCTCTAATCATCTTTTTGATCTTGATGAAGAAATCATTTCTACCGAGGTGAATCTAATTCAAAATAAGGTGTTAGAAAGTATCACTTTAATTCCCCCAGGAATTGATTCCTTTTATGCCGAATCCAATCTTATAGAATCTTTGCTTAATCGAAATACTTTGATTGATTCTTCTTCTAAGATTGATTCTCTTTTAGATGAGTGGTGTAAGTTTAGATACACAATAAAATATACTATAAAAATAAAATACTTCAAAGAGCAATTAAGAAAATTCCCTAAGGAAAATTCACTCTCAAAAATATATATAATATAATATATAATACGTATATTTAACCGGGTAAATATGATCACCCGGGTCGTTTCCCCAACGACTAGTGAAATTGAAACCTTGTTTAAGCTTGGATTATGATTTGAATAAGCAAATGGATGATTTGATAATCTAAACAACAAGTAAATTTGAACAATTAAAAGCAATTAAACAATTAAACAAATACGGGAAACAAATAAAACGCGACAATTAGGCAAGTACACTAAAATTAATCCCTAAAATTGCAAATTAAATTTCTAAACCTAAGATAGGACAAAAGAAAATTTTAGGAAAAAGAAAAAAACATTTTTTTGATTATCTTTGAATTTAATATGAATTAAAAACTAATTTAATCTAATTAAATCTTAAAAACTAGCAAATTAAGTACTAAAAATTTGGAAAAATGATTTTTAAACTTATAAAAGTCATAAAAACTCAGAAAACTATTTTTAACTATTTTTAAAATTAAAATCCTATTTTTAAAATTAAAAATAAAAGCTTAAAAATGAAAATTAAAATCTAAAAAGTGTAAAAATGATTTTACTGAATGTAAACCTAAAGCTATTTTTTATAAAACTAAAAATTATTTTTTTGTATTTTCCTGAAACTTTTTTCTATTTTTTATTGATTTTTTAAGATTTTAACTTTCGAAAAATTATTAAAAATAAAATAATTGATGAAAAATTACAAAAAATTCAGGAAAAATCTATAATGATACGAAGATTGCTAGAAAAATAAAAAAAAGAACTCAGCTTATTAAATAAGCTGAGAAAGAAGCTTATTAAGCTACGGCTTATATATTAATAAGGGAAATGAAAACGTGTACTAGTATTAAATTGTGTGTGATATGGATGGATGAGCTATTGAAGCAAACTGGTTAACATGTTGGGTCTATAAGTGTGAGGTCGTGGGTTCGAGTGTGGGCAACCCCTTTTTGTTTTTTTTATTTTTGATTTTTATGAAAAACTAATTACTAGGACTTATAAAAGACACAAAAATAAGCTACTTTAATAAAGAGGACCTAAACTCAAACTTAATAATAAGCTCAAAAAGAGTTTATCAAAAAGCTGTCACAGAAAGTAGGGTTTAGTCTTAATTTACAAAACAAAGACAATCTATATTCACTCAAAATTAAGCTCAATTTTAAAAACAAAAGAAGTTTTGGAAAGCTAGTGATGTGCTTAATCTATCTATGAAAAGAAATTTGAGCTTTAAACACTAGAGAGCAACTGAAAATGATGATGAAAGTAGCATACTCAGGAAATAAGCCTTAAGCTATAAAACTAACAAGCTCAATTGCTGAAAAATGCTAATACATAACTGAGCATTTGCAAACTATGACAAACTACCTATAAGCTACTAAGTTAAACAAGAAACCTACTACTACAAGCTATAAAGCAAATCAAAAGCGAATCAACAATTAACTACTATGTTTTTTGTAACTGTTTTTGGGCTTTTGGTTTTCTTAGTTGAATTTTAAAAGCAAATGTTCTACAGTAAATAAGCTTGAAACTAAAAATAAGTCTTAAAATGAATTAAGCTAGATCATAAACTAACCTAACTCTAACCTTGAGAACTAAAAAACCAAGGTTTACCTAGCTAAAAATAAGCTAACGGCCAGTAGGAACTCCTTAGTTTTCCTGCTGATTTCACTTGCACAAGGCAGAAGTTCTGTGTCCAGGTTACCTAAGGGTAACCCTACACTTAAACACACTCAAGTTGAGTGCACAAATAAAATGCAAGCAAGATCTAAGCCTTTTTAAAGCTTAGATCAAATTTTGCCCAAGTGAAAATCAAGAGAAATTCCCCTGGTGCTGAAACTATGAAAATAAGCTCAACTTTTATATTTTTCAAAACTTTAACTTTTGAAAACTCTTTCCTATTGTTTTAACTGAACACAAAGCTGTCTCAAAATGTATGAACAAAAACTTTTGACTGTTTAATATCCATTTAGCTTCAACCAAACACACCCTTTTAACCCATTTGCAGAATTAATTTTAAGCTTAAATTGCAAATCAGTATTAACAAAAAAGTGTGTATGGTATTGATGTTGTTGTTATATGAATTTATGTTTCACTAACTATACCAGTTTTATTTTAGCTTTATAAAAAATCCTAAATTAACTCTAATTAACAACTAATTAAGCTATTAAACTAGGATTTAAATTAAATTTCTACTTTTTTTGGTTTTTTATTATGGTTTTTAAGACAAGTTAATATAAAAACTATGTCTATACTTTTAAAAAGCCAAAACAGATAACAATCATAATTATTAAGCAGAGTATAAAAGTAATTAAGCACTATAAGCAACTTAAAAGCAATAAGACATAAGCAAGCAATAGAGTGAAAATTAAGCTATAATGAAAATGGACAAGAAATTTAAAAGTGAGATTACTATTAATCCTCTACTAAACTAGAGGAACACAAGGGCAAGCTACAAGCCTCATCACTAGCTTATTATAAGTCCTAGGAGTATTAAGTCCATATAATCCTTCCAGGATGATCTTTCTTCCAAATAAGCTCATGAAATTCAAATCGAAATGTAAATAGAACTTAGCTATTTTTAGTGTTTAGGTAAAAGTTTAGCTAAGTTAGCTCTATTCAGCTAATAGATCAGAAATACATACTATTCGGCGTTATTACTTATTGAGATAAATACTATATTATAGATCTTAGAATTAAAAAGAGACTAAGAAATTACAAGCAAATATTATCTTTTATTACTAAATAACCTCTGATTACATATATTATCAGAGTATCTAAAGAAATAAAAAAGTAAATTAAAATAATAAAAAAAAAAGAAAAAAAAAATGAAAAAGAAAAAAAAACAAACATAAAAAAAAAAAAACAAAAAAAAAAAAAAAAAAAGTTACACGTTAACAACTTGATTTAAAGAAAATTAAAATAAAAACTACACTAGTTGAACAATGCTAAAAAGAAAAAAAGACACTCTATGTGGTGGTGTGATGGTGTGGCTTTTAATAGCTATAAGATGAAGCTTCTAGCCCCTCCAGCCTTGCTCTCCAATCCTTCAATCTCATCCCTTGAATCTCTTAATCATTGGATCATGATTTATAGCCGTTAGATCATTTATGGATACTTGAGGATTGCCAAGCTGTCATTCTTTGATTGTGACAGCTTATGCTTCTTTTGTGAGTGAGTTTAGTGCAAAACCCACGCCTTCTGTGGCTTCTCCATTAATACGTGTCCTTAATCTTGATTGAGGAATTATTGCCTCTTAATTTGACTAATCTGTCCATGCAATCTTGTTAGAGAGCACATAATTGTCTTAATTGCCCATTGATTTTTAAATTTGCCCTTGTTTTGACTGCTTTTGGTGAAACGGGGGAGACGAATGAACAGTAAAAAGGGCTTCGCGCCTTTATAACTGAAGTGGAAACTATATTTGAACTTTGCCCTTTGACAGAATTTTAGTCCCCTCTTTGTTTTCCCTCTTTTCTAGTTATAATTAGGTTTTGGAAATTTGCAAGTTTGGTCCCTAGAGTTTATAAAAAGAGAGTTGGGCTATGATTTTGGGCTTAATGATCCGGGTGGAGCCATCTAGTCTTATGTGACTATTTATGATTTTTCTAAAAGTAGAGGGCTCAAAAAGGACAGATTTTTGTCTTGTTTGACTTTTGTTGACCATAGGATTTTGACCACTTTAGAATAGGTTTTGACTTTCCCTGGCCTTTGCCTTCCGGCTTTTTTCACGTCTTCCATTCTCAGTGTCCGGCTGCTTGTTTTTTTAATGGTTTTTCTTATGAGTTTCTGATATATCGTTACCTGCACACACAAAAACACAAAATACAAGCATATTTTTGCTATTTTTAGGTCTGTTTTGGTTTAATTTGGCTATTTTAGAAGCATAAATGTGATATGTGTATTTAACGACTTATCAAAATTCCCCAACTAAATGAAAAGAATTGCTGTCCCCCTCACCGATATCATATTCTTTAAAACCAATGTACCGAGTCGAAGACTTTCCCAAACTAAACCTTTGAAAAGTAGCAAAGATTTTTGTTGAGAGATTTAAAGAGACACAATTATAAACACCCGAATCCCATTTTTCAAAACTTTATCTCTTTATGTATTTTTTCTGAATAATTAGCTATCTACCTAACTACAACATATTTATGTTGGACACATAAATGAGTATTGTTTCATTACCTCATTGGTAACATTTGAGGATCATAGAACAAAAAGCTACAATTTAGTGTCTAAAAGATAAATTCACATCCTGATTTTTTACTTTTCCCATGCTAAGCATAAAACGAAGATCATGCCAATTACAATCTTGACACTATTCTACTACAAAAATACTAATTGGTGTACTTACTTTCCTCCGAAGATTCCGTCATTTTGTATCTCAGGATTTTACTAAAGTCATATACGTCGAAGGCTCTTTAAAGAATTTTGTTTTTGGATACCTTATTAAACTCCAAAAATAAATGTAACGGTTAAGAACGCAATAATTTATCCCTAGCCATTTTCAAAAAGATCAATATGTCATCAAGATTAATAAGTCCACATCGAGGCATACCAAAATTTGCTTTTATTAGTCTACTTAAGCAGAGGCACCATTCCTGTCATAAAACCAAGCTCTTTAAGACATGAATGGACCAATCTCATTTGCACCATAATAACCCTAAGCTCTTATATGGCACAAAATAAACAAAAAATTAAAGTCAACTTTTATTAAACCTCTCAGTTCCTTTAGAAGGCTACAACAGCGGACACGCCTCCCGACAAGATTTAGCAAACAATATTTCGACTTCGTTAACATTCCTCGACCCTTTAGAAGGTTGTAACACGGTTGTGAGCCGGCAAGATACAACAATACTTTTTAACCAGTCTCGGGATTATTAATGAATTCGACTTATCCACCCATATACCCTAAAGGCTTCTTTTAAGGAATAAGCAAAATATTTCTTCTATGATACATATTGTATGGCCAAATTAAGTATTCCTGATGTGGTACTCATCCTAATCACAAAGGAACTAAAGAAAAATTCTATTATCTAATTAATAACCAATAAATACCACACCAACTCTATTTATTAAACAATTATATATAAAGATGAAACAAGATAATGGGAAAAAAAGCCACAATTAATACATATGAGCTTGAAAGAAAACCAGTTATTCTACGTTTAATGTCATGAACTTATAAATAACACTATCAATTCTCGATCTTAGCAAAAGAAATTTGCAAAACTTAGCCTTAATAAATCCAACTTGCATATTTAAAATCTACTTGAGATTAGCACAATCTTCAATTAACTAACGATTCAAGTCTATCATGTTTAAAAGTCGTACATGAGCTAGCAACAAAACTATCATCATTTAATTGTGTAAGGGAGAAAGCTAGAACTCTACTCGGTTTCAAGTCGTCAAAAAATAGCTTCTTATTCTCACTCAACGGAAAACTGACATTTAGTGTCAATAAACACTTTTTTTTTAATTTTTTTTAAAATTTTTTTTTTTTTATGAAAGAACTTAAAAAATTTAAAATTTTTGCTATTTTTGTGGGAAAACGGGTACGTGAGAACAAAACAATAAGCAGGCAACATCAAAATCGATAGATTCCCTCCCCAAACTAAAACGAAAAACATTGTGCCTCCAAATTAAAGGCGAGGTTTCTACGTAAAGACTAAGCCTTTTATGAAGTATCAAAGATAACATGATCGATAATGATGAAAGGCTATCGATTTCCCCAAACTAAATTTCACACAAAGGATGAGAAGCTTCGAGTGTAACGGGACACAATACCGGACATGAGAGACTATCCAAATTGTTGGTTAGATCCTAACAAAATCCAACAACAAGCAACAAACATCGAGTAAAATCAGAAAAGGATACTTCTCACACATCACAACACAGAGTTTAGATAGAAATAAGAAAAAAAAATAGAAAGGATAATCAAGGTGAACTCCCACGAACGTCTTGGTTTATTGTCACCGAGTCCCAAGCTCGACACCGATCTCATAAATTAATTGACCTTAGGGAGAGTGAGGAGATCCGGGACTTACCTTATGGTGGGTATGTCCCCTCCGAAGTACGGTTTTCAACACGTGACATTTCACTTGTGAACTTGGCAATCAGGTTGAGATAATTCCATATTTCGTAAGGAAAACTTGAGCAAGTTTTGTGTTAGTAAAAGTTCTTGACAGAACGAATTTTAAGCTTTCCGAGAATATCTTTAAAACCAAGAGTTAAGCGTAAAACTGACACCCAACATTGAAGATTCGATTCTTGATCTTTGAGTCATGAAGCTTCTCGACATCACCTTAGTAGATTAATAATTCTCATAATCTTGATCACGAAGCTCGTTAAGTTCATTTAGCGTGCAGCTTCCTCTGATCACCCGGCCGCATTTGAGGTCTAAATTTCATGCTTAATAGCCCAATATCATTTGTGTTCCTAATTGACTGGTAAATGACAAGACTTTCCATAAATTAGCTTATCGGTGTGGTGCATCCGATCGTTTTTTTGAAAGCGGTTCGGATGCCCACAAAGCAGTAAAACATCCTCGCTTGTCAGACCAGGAGGCAACGGTTTCTCCTACCGGTCCTTATCAAGAATAACTGCTTAAACCACTATTGACACCTCAACTTGACCACGACGTATGAGGGTGGTAAGCGGTAGCCTAAACGATGTGTGACTCCATATTTTTAGACATCACTTTGGCAAATTGATCATGGACAAAAGTGGTGTCCCACGATCGCATATTATAAGCTCTGCCCCTCGGTGTTCCAAATCGGGCAAAAAGAGACATTAAAATTTTTCACAACTACAACGACATCGTATAGGGGAGCGCCTGTTGCTTGCAACCCATTTTGAGAGATAGTCTACTGCAACAAGGAGATACTTATTTCCCTTGGAAGACGGAAAAGGTCCCATAAAATCAATTAACCCCATATTCGAGATTTCACAAACATGGATAGCATTTTGAGGCATTTCTTCACGATGAGCGAAATTTTGCCATTGTCGTTGGTCGACGTATCACCATGATTTTTATCATTGAATCAGCTCTATATATGATAGTAGGGCCAAAAGAAACCCATCAAATTACTTTTTCGAGCGGTGAGATTGGCACTATGATGCCCCACGAGGTCCATCATGACATCCTTGAGAATGTTCAAGAGCTTCTGAAGGCCCAGATACACACCGACGAATGATATTGATCCGCAATTATACGAAAGAGGTAGGGATCATCCCTAGAAAATAAGATGTTTTACGTCTTTGAAAAAATTCCTCTTCTTGAGTTGACATTTCCTTTTATGATAAAGATTTCCCCGCAAAAGGTAGTTTTGCAAAATCGGCAAACCATAGGTACGTTTCCGTTTGAATATAACTCCAAAGAGTTACTAAAAGGAAAATGTTCGATTATGCTTTGTTTTCCAAAACATCTTTGTTAGGATTCTCGAGTCTTGGACAAATGATCGGCGGCTAGATTTTCACTTCCTTTTTTGTCAGGAATATGATATCGAACTCTTGTAGATAGTAAACACCCATCGAAGCAAACCTTGCTGGCATCTTGTTTTTCATGAGGTACCTTCAAAGCAGAGTGGTCGGATATATAAAACAATGCTTTTAGATAGACAAGATATGGCCGAAACTTTTCAAAAGCATACACTACGGCGAGATCTCCTTCTCTGTTATAGTGTAATGATTTGATCAGCGTCCATCGTCTTACTCAGCATAATGAATCGTTAAAATGCTTCGTCTTACGTTTTGTCCCCAAGAACCTCACCAATCGCAAAATTACTTGGCATCACACATTAATTCGAAAGGTAGTGATCCAATCCGGGCCAACAAAGATTTGGAGCTTCGGTAAGATTCTTTATTTAAGGTTTCGAAAAGCATTGATGACAATCTTGAGAAAATACAAACGGTGGTGTCTTTTTCGAGAAGATAAGTTATTTGTCATGAGAAATCTGGAAAAGTCTTGAATGAAACGACAGTAAAATAATGGGGGGTGGTTGATGACATTGGTTGATGGTATCCCCGCATGACTAATAAAAACTTCTAACTCCTTAACGTAGTCCGGGTCATGAGGGAGAGTTTAGCAATCACATCAACTTTTGTCTCGGCTCCGACCTAATCTCTGGACTTAGATATCTTATGACCTAAAACAATACCTTCTTTACACATTGAAATGACATTTTTCACCAATTTAAGGACAAAGATTTGTGTCTTCGAACATTTTTTAACATTCGTTCAAGATTAGAAAGACATGAATCAAAATTATCACCAAAAACAGAAAAATAATCCATAAACACCTCCATTGTTTTTTCTATCATATCGTGAAAAATCGCCATCATACAACGTTGAAAGGTTCCAGGAGCATTACATAATCCAAATGCATACACGATAAGCAAAAGTATCCACCCACAAACGTGTACTAAAAAGGTCATTTTATTCTTGATCCTGAGGATCAATTTGAAATATGAAAATACCCTAAAAAAACCATCTAAGAAATCAAGTAGAATTCGATTTACAGCTAGACATCTAGCCATTGATCCTGAATGGAGAGGGAAAATGATCTTACGAGTACCTTCGTTAACTTCCAATAATCGATACGATACGCCCCATCCGGTAACTAGACGTGTCAGAAGTTAATTCATTCTCTCATTTGGCAACAGACTGTCAAGTCCTCCTTTTTTTAGGAACACAATGGATTGGACTAACCCACGGACTATCTGAAGATCGGGTATATCATTTCCGGCATCAAGGAAGATTATCACTCATTCTCAAATGACTTCATGAATTTTCAGGGTCAACCAGCATTGACTTTGCACCGATGGTTTATACAATCGCTTCCATCAAAATCTTATGAGTACAAAAACGATTGGTGGTTGATACCCTTGATATCGGTTAATAATTACCAAGCAATGGCACGTTTATGAGATTTAAGAACATTAATGAGATCTAGCTTTTTGATCGTATTTTTAAACCTTTGCTATAAGACAGGTAACTTATCGTTTTCTTCAAGAAAGCATATTCAAGTGAGATGGTAGTTCTTTAATTCCAAATTCCAAGGCCTCTTCAATGATGATTTGGCCTACGGTAACTTTACTTTGCTTTAAGTAGTCCATCGAGGAAGTAGAAACGGTTCATCATTTACCAATTGTTCAAGCATAAAATGTCCTTCCTTCGATGACAATCATCATGATCACTGTTCCAAAAGAGATTGATTGTCATAAAGAAAAAAGGCATCGATTTCTTCCAAAGCAAAATTCGGACTTAGACGGGCTCAGACGTCGAAGTGGGATTGCCACTATGAAAAATCATTACTAGGAATCTAATACTTCCGAAACAACAGACTCACAATATCATCAAAGATGATAATCATTTCGGTTTTACTGATTGTCATTCGTAAGAGGAATATTTCATGGTTGTGGTCTAAATTGAAAAGTTGGACGTGCTCGTTATCAACACGGAGGGGTGATTCTCCCTTCATAAACTCATTAAGGTAGCGATCGGTTTTTCAAATGACCTTCCAAGTATAAGAGGAGTTACTACGGGGATCAGCTTCGTAATCGGACAACTACGAAATCATATGGAAAAGTGGAATATTCCACGTTTAACGTAAACAGTCTTCGCTAAAACCCTTAGGTAAGCTAATGATTCGATCCTCTAACTCTAAAGTACAATTCGAGTCCATGAAAAGTTCAGCAACAAGAAATAAATAAATTGTTTTTCCAAATCGAAAGGGGCATTAAGATTTATGCTTTCACCAAGATCGGTCCAAGGCGTAACATATCTCCATTTTCCCAGGAAATTCACGAAGGAAGTAAGAAATTTTCCCGTGGATCTTCCTACTTTTCAGGAAAGCTTTTTTAAAGGAGCATTTCGAGTCAATTCTCGTTCAATGAATTTATTCACCTAATTCGAGCAACTTTTTCTTTATTCATTAACGAATACCCTAATCGTAGGAGCAAATCTTGACATTAAAAACAAAGCATCCGCAAAACTTAATATCGAACCAAATCTTGAAACATTTGAACAATCTTTTTCTTTTTGGGTATGAAGCTTTTTCTTTGATTCTTTTTGATTGTCTCGTCTTGAAGTAAGGAATATTTGCTTTAGATAACGTCTCGAATCTCGGGGTTCCGGGTATCGGAGTCGATTTTGGTAAAGTCTTCGGAATCTCGGGTTCCGGAATTAGTTTAGGGATATCCGGAGGTGGGATTTGAGCGGTACTTCCTTGGAAATTATTTTGCTCCTCATCCGTATTTCATTCGTCTCTTCGTTCCACTAACTTATCGGTAAAGGTTTTAGTTGGAAAATCGATGGTCCCTCATAACTATCTCCACTTCGGGTATTGATCGCTTTCATCTCGCGCCTTCGGTTAAATCGAATTACTCGAAGAGTACCCGAAGGTGAGGCATGGGCTTGAAAGAAACATATTTAAACATGTTTGAGATTATTCTGACAACGTGTTTTGAAAACATTATTTTGACTCATCAAAGGCGGTTTGTTTGATCTCTTGATGGTAGTTTGAATCTTTTCTTTAACTCTCCGTTTCATCGAAGTGATTTGGTATTGTCAAAGTTCCTAATTGTTTGATCATTAGACTTCTTTGAATTCGAAAATCATTTGAAAAAAATCCGTTTACTTGATTATTAGGCATTTGAAACGGATATTTTTGAAAAACGCCTTGGTTTTGAAAATTCGAAGCAAGATTAACTTGACCCTTGAAGAACCTTGATTTTGAAAAATGTTTCCCCGATTGAAATTATTTCCATTGACCTTTATTTTTATAATTCTCCTATTTTGACCTTGAAATTCACTCGAAGCAAATCCAGGTGGGTGCCATTTGAATTACTAACTCGATTATGGGCTATGTTGATTAATAGGTTATTTCCCGGGTTTGCACAAACATTTTGGGTTAATATCGGTAGCCGGACAATTAACCATGATGAGCTCCACCACAAGTAACTACACAATTTTCCCTCAACCGCCATAACCGAGCGGAGGGACAACAAACCTTTTTTAGAAACAATCTCGACAAGGTCGAAATTGAAAGCCGCAAGTTTGTCAAATTCGTTCATGCCGATTTGCTAACATTGTTCCCTAGAATTAACCCTAGAAGCATTTGTTTTGTTTCTTTCATACGCACATATGACTTTATATTCAATAAATATTCAAAGCTTCCCAATATTCTTACTTAACAATTACCAACCACCCCTGCCGCGGCATTTAAGGAGTCATGTTCTTCTCGTTTAAACATTATAAAAGGTTTCAACTTGATTTATAACTCCGAAAATCCGTGGTGAGGCAAGATCTAAGCTTACCCTATAAAATGTTCCCAAACGCTTCACTCAAGATTCATCGAATTCTTCCTTGTGAAAAACGAGAAATTTTGTTCTTAAGGGTGAGTGGTTTTTTGAGGGGGAAAAAATTGGTTAACGAACTTGGAAACGATGACCATCCCAATCAAAATTGAATTCGAGGTTCTTTCTCGTACCAAGTTTTAGCGGCTACCCCTCGCTGCTAATAAGGAAACATCATGAGCTTAATCACAACATCATTAGGCAACATACCCATATCGTAAGGTCGAAGGTAATCCTTTTGAAACTATTAATATGAATGCATGAGGATTTTTTTATTTTCTAAAGCCAGAAAACGTTCGCTTTGAACCAATTGAAGCAAATTAGTTTTGATCTCGAAATGACCCGGCATTGATTTCGGGTATAACAATAGCATTCTCCGTAACCCTCGGGGGGTCAGCGGAGTAATTCCCTCCATAGTTCTATCGCCATCGCAACTATGGATGGTCCGGAATTGGCTCTTGTAAAATTGCAAGGTTCAACAACAACCGGAAGGGTTTGTTGTTGTTGACGACGGTTACGGTTACGAGTTTGCGAGCGAGTGCGCATGCACTTAAAAAGAGAAAATCAAAAAGGAAAAATCTAGAATTAAAACTATTTTTTTTGGATTTTTTAATTTTTTAGCAACAACAAATTTTAACGGTTACACGAAAGAGACTTAAACCAAATAATCAACTACTTCACGGTAGCTCTTAAAAATTTCTTTTTAAGGTGAGCCCGTACTTCGTAGAGACACAAATGACAAGTGTTAATCTAATGATTCGTAAATGGGAAACTTTATCAAGTTCACCGGACTTATTTAGTGATAAATATCTCCCAATTGAAGATATATATTTTTGTGTTCTTTTACCAACTTTGTTTATTTAATTTCTTTTTTTAAAGGACAATTTTTTTATATTTTTGATTTTTTTTTTGTTTTTTATATGATAGATATACTAGAAAGAAAAGAAAATTATTTTTTACTTTTTATATTTTAAGATTTTTTTTGGATTTTGAAAAATAGATTTAACAAAAATGATACATACGGGGACGAAAGATCTTCACAAAATCTATCAACAAACCACAAAAACGGAGAGATTATCGTTAACTCAAATCCCCGGCAGCGGCGCCAAAAATTTGATACGGTATAAAATATATATAATATATTTCAACAAGAGCAATTAAGAAAATTCCCTAAGGAAAATTCACTCTTTAAAATATATATATATATAATATATAATATACGTATGTTAACCGGAAAGTATGATTTCCCGGGTCGTTTTCCCCAACAGATTTTGAAAATTGAAACCATCGCTTTATAATTGGAAACTGAATTGAATGGATTCGAAGATTGATTGGGTGTTTTCTATACCTACAAATTAAAAACAAGTAAAAAAAAAACAATTAAAGCACGTAACAAAATACGGGAAACTAATAAACGCACAATTAAGTAAATAAAATATAATTTAACCCCTAAAAATGGTAAACTAAATTTCTAAACCAAGATAGGACAAAAGAAAATTTTAGAAAAAAGAAAAACATTTTTTTGATTATTTTTTAATTTATTATGAATTAAAGACTAATTTAATCTTAAAAAATAGCAAATTAAGTACTAAAAATTGGGAAAAATAATTTTTAAGCTTAGAAAAGTCTAAAATATTATAAAAGCAAAGAGAAACTATTTTAACTATTTTAAAATTAAATCCATTTTATAAAATAAAAAATTTAAAGCTTAAAAAATGAAAAAAAAAAATCTAAAAGTGTGAAAATGAATTTACTAAATGTAAACTAAAGCAATTTTTTCTAAACTTATAAACTAATTTTTTGTATTTTTCTGATACGTTTTGTTCTATGTTTTTATTGCGATTTTTAAAATTTAACATTTCGATAAAATTTATTAAAAAAAAAAAATTGAACGAAAATATGAAAAATTCAGAAAAATCTAAAACGTAACACAAGATTAGTAGAAAAATAAAAATAGAACTCAAGCATATTAAATAACTGAGAAAAAGAAGCTTAATAAGCTACGGTCTATAATGAAAATGAAATGAAAACGTGTACTAGTATTAAATTGTTTGTGATATGGGAGGGATGAGCTATTAAAGCAAACTGGTTAATCACGTTGGTCATAAGAGAGAGTGTCGTGGGATCGATTGTGGCAAAGCCCCTTATTGGCACTTTTTTTTTATTTGTTTTACCTTTATTAAGAAAAACTTAATACTTGGACATTAAAGAAGACACAAAAAATAAGCAACTTTAATAAAGAGTACATAAGCTGAAACTAAGTAATAAGCTCAAAAATAGCTTATTAAAAAGCTGTCACAAAAAGTGGGGTTTGGGCTTATTTTTACTAAAACAACTATATTAAGCTTAAATTAAGCTCAATTTAAAAAAAGAAAAGAATTTTGAAGTTAGTGAAGTCTTTAAACTATTCATTGAAAGAAAATTGAGCTTATAATACACTAGAGAGCAACGTACATGAATTATGAAAGTAGCATACTCAGGAAATAAGCCATAAGCTACAAAAACTTAACAAGCTCAATTGCTCAAAAAGCTAATACAGTAACTGAGCTTTTGCAAACTTGACAAACTAACCTGTCTAAGCCACTAATTATAAACAATGAAAACTACTACTACAAGCCTAAGAAATCAAATTCGCAAAAAGCTATCAACTATTAACACGTGTTATTTTGGCTTTTGGATTTTTCTTAGTTGAATTTTAAAAGCAAATGTTCTACAGTAAATAAGCTTGGAAACTAAAAATAAGTCTTAAAATGAATTAAGCTAGATCTAATCTTAACCCTACTCTAACCTTAGAAACTAAAACCTAGGTTTACCTAGCTAAAAATTAAGCTAAACGTGCCAGTAGGAACTCCTTAGTTCCTACTGATTCACATTGACAAGTGCAAGAGATTATAGTGCCAGGTTTTTACCTAAGTGGTAACCCTGCACTAAATCAGCACGTCAAGATGATTCACAAATAAAATGCAAGCAAGATCTCCGCCATTTTAAAGCTTAATCAAATTTATGGGCCCAAATGAAAATCACGAGAAATTCCCCTGGTGCTGAAACTAAATGAAAATAAAGCTCAAACTTTTTATAATTTCAAAACTTAACTTATGAAAACTAATTTCACCATGTTATTAACTGAAAAACAAAGCTTCTCAAAATGAATTGAACAAAACTTTGACTTATGATATCAATTTAGCTTAAAAAACCAAACACACCCTTTACCATTTGACAGAATTAATATTTAAGCTTAAATTGCAAATCATACTTAACACCACTAACTACCAGAATATTTTTAGCTTATAACAAACCTAATTAACTCTAATTAACAACTAATTAAGCAATAATCTAGGATTTAAACTAATTTTTCTAGACATTCTTGGTTTTATGGTTATTAAGACAAGTAATATAAAAACTAAATCTAAACTTAAAAAAGCCAAAACAAGATAAACAATCAAATTATTAAGCTAGTTAAAAAGGTAAATTAAGCAATATTAAGCAAACTGAATAAGCAGATAAGCAAAAAGCACGCATATAAGATTAGAATTAAGCTAGAATGAAAATGGACAAGAAATTTAAAGGTGAACTATACTTATCCTCTAGCTAAACATAATGAACTAACAAGGCAGCTACATGCTCTCCCTAGCTTATTAATAACTAGGAGTTAAGTCCATAGAGATCCATTCCAGGATTGATCTCTCTTTCCAATAAGCTCATGTAATTCAAATCCAAATGTAAAATAGAACTTAAGCTGATTTTTATGTTTAGCTAAGTTAACTCTATATCAGCTTATAGACGAAATAGCTGTATTATGAGCTATTAGCTAATTGAGATAATTACTAAATTAGAGATCTTATGAATTTCAAAGAAATAAAGGAAAGATTTAAAGCAAATATTGATCTTTTGATTAACTAAAAAACTCTGTATTACAGTATATAAAAGACGACTTACAAACTGAATTAAAATAGAAAATTACAATAAAACTACCCACAAGGATGAACAATGCTAGAAAAGAAAAAGGACAACTCTATTTGTGTGTGATTGTGTGGCCTTTTAATAGCTATTAGATTGTGAAGCTTCTAGCCCTCCAGCCTTGCATTCTCCAATCCTTTAATCTCATCCCTGAATCTCTTTACTCATTGGATCATGATTTCTAGCCGTTGGATCATTTTGATACACTTGAGGATTGCCAAGCTGTCATTCTTTAATTGTGCACAGCTAATGTGCTTCTTTTGGTGAGTGATTAGTGGCCAAAACCCATGCCTCTTATGTGCTTCTCACATTATAACGTGTCCTTATGCTTGAGTGAGGAATGATTGATGCCTCTTGATTTGAACTAATCAGTCAATGCAATCTTGTTAAGTGAGCTCATGAATTATTTAATTGCCCATTGATTTTCAGATTGCCCTTTGTTTTGACTGCTTGGTGAAACGGGAGAGACGAATGAATAGTAAAAAGGGCTTCGCGCCTTTATAACTGAAGCGGGTAACTTATTTTAAAAATTGGCCCTTTGACGAATTTGAGGTCAGTCCCTCTCTTTTGTTTTCCTCCCTCTCCCTCCTTTTCTAGTTATAATTAGGTTTGTAAATTTGTAAGTTTGGATCCCTGGAGTTTATAAAAGAGAATTTGGGCTATGATTTTGGCGTAATGATCCGGGTGAGGCCTCATTTAGGCTAGGACAATTTATGGATTTTTTTGAAAGTTAGGGGCTACAATGAATATTTGGGTCTGTTGACTTTATTTGACCATGATTATTACACACTTTGATTGAGGGGTATGACTTTTCTTGGCTTAGGCTTCTTTCTGGATTTTGTTCACTTCTTTTTTTCCCGTTCTCGTTTTCGAGACTTGCTTAGTTTTTTAATAGTATTTCTTGGTTGATTTCTGATATATATGTACCTGCACACAACAAAACACAAATACAAGCAAATTTTTTGCCATTATTTGGTCTTTTTTGGGTATTTGTGCTATTTAAAGCATAAATGATATGTGTATTTAACACTTATCAAGCAGTCATGCCATGAATTCATCAAATTCAGGCAAATATTTCTTCTTCAAGAATGGTTCCTTTGATGAATTAAGGATTTACTACATCGTTTAAAAAGATCATCGAAATCTTCTTCTAAGATTTCGTCGATTACATCGATACTGAAACAGGTATCATCGTTTGAGTAAGAGTGTTTCATTGCAGAATCGATATTGAAGATCATTCGTTCAGTTCCAACTCCAAGGTTGAGTTGTTTCTGTTTAACACGAATCACTGCATAACGGATAAAATAAATTGGTCGTCCCAAGATGAGGTGGAAACATATTACTATCTTCTTCCAATTGCGAGAATAATCAAAATCGGCAGGAAAGTAAATTTCCTAACTTCAACGATCATATTTTCATCTATTTCCAACAGGTATTGTTCTATTTGTGTTTGTTTCTTATTAGTTCTTTGGAGAAAATTTCCATAATTAGTGCATTCCGGCCAGACATACGAAAAGATGTACACTGATTCGACAGCGCGGGTCATATAGAAATTTTCCGTATTGAGCTTCCATTTTCTCTTTCCTAAGACGTTGGGGATGCAGAATTTTTGGTTTTTATGGTTTGGGTAACAAAGTCTCTTTGACTGATTTTGGATTTTGAGTTTTCGGTTTATGTGTCGGTTTCTTTCATTTTCTTCATCGCTATCGAAGTAGATAGGAAGTTTTTTAATGTTTTATTGATCATTTAGGTAAACTGGTACAGATATAATGTATTCTTGTAAATTTTACCACTTGCTTGTAATACATCAATCACAAGCTCATTGCGTGATTGTGGTGGCTGTACGCTTGGAGTTGTGTCTTTTGGTTTGGGTTTTTAGTGTTTACTGGTAATGAGAATCCGAAGGTCGACCAGATTGCTTGTCAGCAATCTGTCGAACTGGTTACATGTTTTGAATTGCAGCTTGATGATTTTTTGGCACGGTTCGCATTGGGTTTGAGATCCATGACTTTTTTATTAAACGAAGCGTTGTTCCGATTCCTTGAGATTTCATGAAAAACTTGAAAGGTTTTTGTTGAAATCGTTAGGGATTTATCTGAATTGTTTTTGAAGATCATAAGGTTTGTCATCAGTACTGGATCGATAGTTGTCTCGGTTATAACTACTTCGTTCGTTTGAACGCCAATTATCGCGATTTGAGTCTCGGTCGCGGTAATCATTGTAAAAACGAGTCTTACGAAAAGTTTGCATGAATTTAGCTTCTTCCTCTCGGGATATAGGTATATCATCTTCATCTGGTTTTGTTTTTTAGCGTGGTTTTGGAGTTCTTTATACTGAGCATCCATTTTCAGGGTCATGGCATCCATTCGGGCCATAATTTTGTCAGTATTGGAATTACTGCTACCTTCATCGGCGAAAGCAACGGTTTTCTTGAGAGATGTTTTGGCTTTCTGATTTTTAGCCCAATCGAGCTTGAGTAAGACTTTATCTTCGAGAAGCTGATAAGCTTGATTTGGAGTTTTATAGAGGAAAATACCACCAGCTGCGGCATTTAAAACTTCTTGGGTTATTTTGCTTAGACCATGATAGAAGATTTTGATAATGTTGCCTTTGGACAGATTGTGACCATGACAGTTTTGGAGCATTTCCTTCATACGAAGCCAAGCGTCGGTTAGAGATTCGTTTTCGTGTTGAGAGAAAGCTCGGATTTCTCCGAGGAGTCGGTCAAAAAGAGCTGGGGGAAAGAAACGGCTAATGAAAGCGGTTCGAAGTTCATCCCATGTTTCGATAGTTCCTTCGTTGAGTTCATCCAACCATGTTTTTGCTTCCCCAGTAAGGGATAGGGGAAACATCATTAGGCGGACGGCTTCATTCTCAGTATCTCTGTATTTAAACATATCGCAGATTCCGAGGAATTCGTGAATGTGTTTATGAGGATCGGTTTTGGTTCTACCATCGAATTGGTTTCCTTTGACAAGGGTCAAGTGGTTACCTTTGATAGCAAATTCGTTTGCGGTTTCAGGAATAGTGATTGCGGAACCAGGTGTCGGAGCGACAACATGGTCAGCAGCCCACATGGGTTCATCATCCATTGGAAAAAGATTTTCAAGAGTAACTAGAAAGTGACGGAAGTGGTTGATATCGAGGATTGGTGGATAGACAATTCTCGGGTTCTTAGGTGGATTGTTTCTTTGATTGAATGGAACTCTTCTGTTTCGTCGACGACGTCTTCGATTCAGAGTACGTTCGGGTTCAAGTAACGGTTCAACAAGTTCAGAATTGGAAGCACGTGTATGCATCCAAGAGAGAAATTGTTTGGGTCAGTTTGCCAGAAAACTGTACGGCGATTTTTGAAAAAGAGGGGGGTTAAAGAGATTTTACAGATTTTGACTACAGAACAGCTAAGAAATCCCCGGCAGCGACGCCAAAATCTTTGATGTGTTTCAGAAGCTTTAAATTTATAAGACTGAAAATACCGGATAATTATATGGAAACACACGGGTAAAAGTATAACCCACGTATGCAGTATAATCTTTTTAGGTAAGACCAGGTCGTCCACAGGGATTAGAGTAGTGTTCAAATAATCAGAAAGAAAATAGACTTTAACAATTTTGAAAATAATTTTTACTTTACCAATGATAAAAAGTATGACTACTCGGATAGTTGAAAACTAACTTATAAGTGTTAGAAATGATTTGACCTTGAAGATGACGTATTAATTTATAAAGACGATTTCTCGTCAGAAAACGTTTTCACAAATCAACTTGTTAACTTAAGACTTATATTTAGTTAACCAGACCAAATGTGTCACTCAAATAATCCAGTTACTATTATATCAAAGCTTATTTTGTTTATTAATTTATGAAAGTGGATTTCTCGACACGGACGTTAAAGACCATAGACAAATCTTTAAAACCACATAGATCATAACGGGTCTTTCGACCTATATCGATATGATTATATAATCTAAGTTGATAAGCAAAAATAGATAAGATGGGATATAACAGGGTTGCAACATAAGCTTAGGATTAAAGCGATCAAGATCATACCAAACATTTATTCATTATCGTAACTTCACCGAGTAGTCATGAGAGATTTAGCCTCTTATGGATAAGGGGTTCATAACAAAAGTACTCATTACATAAATTTCCATTATTTCAATAACAAGGTAAGAAAACTTCTTCGTTCTTGATCATTAGATCTTTTCTTTAAGGGAAAAGGTGTTTCTTGGTGTTTTGTTGAAAGGGGATGGGTATGTGTGTGTAGAATGATTGGAAATGGTTGTGAGAGGGATGATCGGAATGAGAAATTTCGTATCAATTTATAGGCAAATTTTGGTGAAAAGTGCGGCGCACTTACAAATAAGTGCGGCGGTTTTGAGGAATTAATGCGATAGCATTTAATGGACTTTATTTCTTCAATCTTTGGGAAAATGTGCGGCGCACAATATTGTAAGTGCGGTGGTGTTTGAACTTCAGAGGAAAGTGCGGCGCACTATATAACAAGTGCGGCGAACTTCTTGAGCTTTTGGCTAGAAATCTTTCTTTTCTTGTATTCGCCTCCCAAAGTGTATAGATTCTTGAGCTTGTTATTTATTATCGTAAACTTCACCAAGTAGTCATGAGAGATTTAGCCTTCATGGCCTAAAGAGTTCATAACAAAAGCAATTTACACATTAAATCTTCATTATTTCAACAACTAGGTAATATTAAAAAACTTCTTCGTTCTTAATCGTTCTTTTTTAGTTTTTAGATTCTTTTCTTCAAAGGAAAAGGTGTTTCTTGGTGTTTTGGTGAAAGGAGGGAAAGTATGTGTGTGTAAAATGGGATAGAATGTGAGGAATGATTGTGAGGAGGGATGCCTTGAGGATGAAAATTCGTCCTCAATTTATAGGCAAGATTGGGTGCAAAGTGCGACGCACTTAGGAAAAAGTGCGACGAACTTTGGGAGTTAATGCGATAGCATTTAATGACTTTTACTGGAAGTGCGGCGCACTTACAAATAAGTGCGGCGGTTTTGAGGAGTTAATATAGGTGCATTTAATGGACTTTAATTCTTCAAACTTTGGGAAAATGTGCGGCGGTTTTGGGTTTCAGAGGAAAGTGCGGCGCACAATGTAGCAAGTGCGGCGGACTTCTTGAACTTTGGCTAGAAATCTTTTCTTTTCTTGTATTCGTCTCCCAAAGTGTATAGATTCATGAAGCTTTGCGTCCCCCCCCCCCCCTCATCCCCTAGACCCCCCCCCCCCCCCCGTCCCCTTCACAGTGAACCTATAAGCAATTCAAGGTTTATTAAGTACCAAAAGTTCACGGAGAAATAGATAAGAATAACATCAAAACAATGCCATAGAAACATGTATAATTTGGGCGTTATCAGCGGAATATGTATTTTTCATTGTCTGCGGAATATGTCTTTCATGTTTGACTGCGGAATATGTCTTACAACTTGCCTGCGAAATATGTTATGTCTGTTTTTATGTGAAATATGTATTTTGCATTTCTCTGTGAAATATGACAAAGGTTACATTTTTTCTACAAAATATGTCTTTTTGTGAAAAGAAACTCTGCCGAAATTTTGTTCAAATCTTGCGAAACATGACATACATTACAGATTGACCAGAATTGACCTGCTTGGCCATTGTACACACATTGACCGTCTGACTTAGGTTAACTTTGACCAAAATGTTGACTTTCATTAACTTGACTTATTTTGACCATAGACCTAAGTTGATTTCTCAAAATGTGTGTCAAATCGGACTTAATCAGTTAAAACATAAACACAATGTCACTTAAATCCAATCTCAACAACGAAGAATAGTTAATCTAATCAGTAAATCGGGTAAAGGCTATAGAATACCAACGTACTTTCCAAAATTTACCGTAATGAACAACTTACTTTTTTATTATTGATACCATCAACTTACATTCAAATTTTGTTTCAACTTGAACAAAACGTTTGTACCGTTAGTTATTATGTGGCAACGTTAGTCCATTTAGCTAACGAGGTCGCTTGCATCGTTAGTCCTTATGTTCTTCCTCTTTGAATGTGTATAAAAAAATCGAATTTTTTTATAAAAATGTATATAAAAATTTTCGTAAAAATGTGTAAAAATTTTCGAAAAAGAATTCGAAACATAAAAAAATTTCGAAACTTCTTTTTTTCGAATTTTTTTTAAAAATGTATATAAAAATTTTCGAAAAAATGTGTGAAAATTTTTGAAAAAAAATTCTAAACATAAAAAATTTTCAAAAATTTTTATGTGTATTAAAAAATTTCGATTTTTTTTTTATAAAAATGTATATAAAAATTTTCGAAAAAATGTGTGAAAATTTTCAAAAAAAAATTCGAAACATAAAAATTTTCGAAATTTATTATGTGTATAAAAAAAATTTCGAATTTTTTTATAAAAATGTATATAAATTTTTTTCGAAAAAATGTGTAAAAATTTTCGAAAAAGGTTTCGAAAATTTTTTATGTTTATAAAAAAAATTTCGAATTTTTTTTATAAAAATGTTTATAAAAATTTTCGAAAAAATGTGAGAAAATTTTCAAAAAAAAATTCGAAACATAAAAAATTTTCGAAAAAAAAAGATGTTTCGATAAAAAATTTTGAAATTTTTTTTTTCGAAAAAAATGGTTCGAAAGAAAAAAAATTCAAAAAAAATTATATATGAAAACCACAAGGACGATTTTTGCACTTTCTCAAACGGATCGTTACCAAATGGTACTAACGTTGCACATAATATAACAGGTACATACCTTTTGTTCAAGTTGAATGAAACAAAATTTGAATGTAAGTTGGTTGTATCGATAATAAAAAAAGTAAGTTGTTCATTACGGTAAATTTTAGAAAGTACGTTGGTATTCTATAGTCTTTACCCTATATATATCTATGTTGTACATAATCTGTATTGGATAACTCTTAAGCAGATCATGCATCGTGATCACGTAAACAAAGCCGCCAGTGAAGATAAAGTTAGTTCCTACCGAGGGACAAGTCAAGCTGGAAAAAGCATCCTCATAATGGATCCAACTTTAACTCAAAAGGAGGAAACCTATAAAGTCATCTTAAATATCATCAAGAACACTCCCTACTACAACGCCTTTCTCATTTCTGCTGATGTATGATGACATCAAATAACGTCACATTATTATATCATTTATCCCATCTATTTTGCCAACTTTTATATAATTATTGCATTATTTGGTACTTAATTGCTTTAAAGTTGATAAATGCAGTAATTCATGAGTGTTTTGTGAAGACAGGCTAAAAGGCGCATAATTTGGAGCTAAAACGAAGATATTTAAAGAATGTTAATTTCTGACCAATATGTCGTATCCAACAAAAGAGATACGGCGTATCCACGCCAAGACTTCGCAAGAAAACGCGTTTGACCAATTCCCAATACGGCGTATCCTTTCTGTTTACATACGTCGTATCAATGAAGATAACTATTCGAAGATACATTAAATCAAGTAAATTGGGAATGATATCACTGATTGATTATAAACGTAGCGCGCACTCCAAGGAATCCAGCCTAATACGCCGTATCAACCTTGCCAGATACGGCGTGTCGAGTCTTTTTCAAACACTATAAATACGAGACTCAAAAACGAGTTTTCAGTGTGCAATATCATATTCTTTATACCATACTCATTAAAGACGAATTTCAGAAGAGAAGATCAGCCACCAAGGTCAAGCATTAATCACGGAATCATAATGACATCGTGTAGTTTTTTACTTCTTAATCGTTTGATTACGCTTGTAATATTACAATGGTTGTGGGTAATCCCCTCGGGTATTAGCCATCTTAGTGAAAGTTCAATGTTTGGTTTGTTTTAAAATCGATTCTTAATTTATCGTTGATTGTTTAGTTATGTTTATCACCTCATACTTGTTTATGTGTTTGAATATGCGACCTATCATCTTACGTGAGATGAAACAAGCCAGTGATAATCCTGAAGTGATGCCAGAGACTAGGTCACCAGAGCTCGATCTAATACGAGATATCGCGCCCACCGATTTGGAGCACCAACCCCCATCACCCCCCCCCCCCCCCCCCCCCACCCCCCCCCCAACCAACCCAAAACCCCCCCCCCCCCCCCCCCCCCGCAGCCTCATCTACACTCCTGTGATCTCGCACTATTCACTGGAACGCCCCCAGAGGATCACAACTAACGTTTTTGTCTTTGTCTTTTTAAAAATTATGAGCTTAGTTAGAACGCGGTGGTGTAGGTTAGGTGACCCGTTTATGTTTCAGGCAATCATTCTTTAATTAACTGATAAAGAATGGAATAGTGAAACTACTAGTCTTTGAAAACCGTCAACAATAAAGTGGGTTTAAAGTCTCGTTAGCTATGGGTTTTGAAAGGATCCCACTGCTTTGATTGCCTAAGATAGGATTATATATTAACTAAGGAGGTTTATGTTGATGTGTTAATTGTGACAGGATTAATCGTGTCTAGGTTTTAGGATGATGTCCTTCCTAAGTCTTAAGAATTATTTACCGCTTCGAGATAAGTAAATCATTGCACTAAAACAAATAAACCGACATTGAACTAGATTTAATATGGCTTAATTCAGTATCTATCATTTGGCCTTCGTACGCTTTTCTATCTTATTAATTTTCTTCTGTTTTGTGTTTATTGTGTATTTATTGAATTGATATTTGTTTTCACAAAACCTGTGCAGGGCGCTCAGGCTAAAACCAAATATCATTAGACTAGTATATAGCATAGGTTTTTTAGCGAGTAAAATTAGACTACTTAAAATAAACTAGTAGAATATAGGATTAATGTTCCACTCTTAGTGTTCAACACCCTACTTACCGCAAACTCCATCTTGACCGGGTACACTGGTCGTTAAAGTGTTGTTTTAGGTTTGTCGGCTAAATATAAATTTAAAACTTTATAATCAAATATTGGACCATACACGACGCACATCCAGGTTTTTGGCGCGTTGTCGGGGGAGACGTGAATTATTAAAACCTTATTTTATTAGATTTTAACATTAATTAATTTAGAGTAATCTAATTATTTAAAATTCTGTTTGTATTTATTCGCATTGTGTGTTTAAATTGTTTGTTTAAATTCCCGTATTTAATTGTTTTTTAATAGTATTCTGTTCTGATTGATCACCTGATACGCTGTATCCACCAGTTGGATACGACGTATCAAACCTTCAGCTCAGGACAGCGTATTGAGTTTTACAGTCTAAACGGCGTATCTGTTCTCCAACAATACGGCGTATTCCGTAAACTCAAGCGGCGTCCGTAAGACATTCAACAAGACCTATACGGCGTATACAAACTAATTGAATACGGCGTATATGTCAACTGATGCAGTAGCAGACTAAAAATCTACTCGTTTCAATTCTATTTCTCTCATCAGAACATATCCTATTGATTTATTATCATTTGTTTCAGGTAGTGCATGACAAAGAGTTCAAAGATGAATACTTCACCCTTTGACAACCGGAAAAAAAAATTCGCTCAAGAAGGAGGCTCTTTCAGATACACAAACCTTTGTAAGAATCGAATTCTCGAGAGTTCGATTCATAATTTTGACGCGAGGAACAATCATGAGGAAGAAGTAAGAGAACATGACGGAAACAATGGAAGCAGTACATGAGCAAAACCCGTGGGAGAATTACGGGTCGGGCGTTACTAGGCCCACCGATCAACCAAGACACCCCATTTGAATTGAAGGGGCAATTTCTCAAAGAACTTTGTAACAATACTTTCAGTGGTTCGGAACATGAAGATGCTAACGAACACATCGAAAAGGTTCTAGAGATTGTTGACTTATTTCACATCCGAAAAGTAACTCAAGATCAATTCATGCTTCGAGCCTTTCCTGTATCCCTCACTAAAGCCGCAAGCAGGTGGCTAAGGAACCAACCATCAGGATCAATTACAACCTGGGAGGTTCTCAAAACTAAGTTTCTGAACAAATATTGTCCACTGGCCTCGTACCTGCAAAGAGAAAAATGGAGAGGAAATCAAATACAACTTCAACAAGAACCCGATAAAAGCCTTTTCGTTCATTGGGACAAGATTTATAATGGAATGGACTGATGAAGTGTCCTCAAATTATTTGACCGACAGTGCAGGCAGTTATCTTGTTTTATTAATGGCTGATGTTCCAACTCGACAAATTTTGGACTCAAAATGGCGCCATAACCTTCCATAACTGCGCTAATGCAAATAGCCATCCAGAAATGGTTTTGCTTGAATCTCCAGAAAATGGCCTTAATGGACTATCTTCAAGAAACCAGGAAGATATGAAAACTTACTAACAGACTTGTTTGCTATCCAAGCCCAACTCAACAATCTCAGACAAGAAATAAAGAAAGTAAATGAGAAAGTGTACACTGCTCAGGTCGGATGCCAACTATGCAAGGGACCACACTATACAAAAGATTGTCCATAAAAGGAAGAAGGGAAAACTTTAAAAGAAGCTTATTATACACAGTTCGATGCACCCTATCAACCCGGAGGACAATATAAAGCAGCGGGGCCAGGATTCTACCAACGAAACAATGGAAACTCTTCGTATCCTGATCGGAGAACAAACCTTGAAGAATCACTGACGAAATTTATGGCAGAATCAACTAAAAGGCATAAACAAAACTCAAACATAATCAAGGAGATCCGAGCTTCTACCAATGCGAGCTATAAGAAAATCAAGGAGCTTCAATTAAGGGACCTGGAATACAATCGGACAACATGAGCAAGGTCTTGCAAGGAAAGAGGATTTGGAGCCTACGGAGACAAATCTCGAGTCCAAGTCAAATCTGATTAACTACTAAAGCTGATTTTTCTAGGATACGCGTATAGTGCTTAGGTATTATATGATAGGCCATACGCAGTATCGCGCACGCAGCATCGGAGTTATTTTCTGAAAACAAGTCCTTTCCCAGACGACTGCAAAAACTAATCGACTGTGATGATTGAGAAAGGCAAAATGATGATGAAGATTCTATTATGATTATGATCACACCTTGCCACAGAAAGAAAAAGACTGGGATAAGCTTTACTTTACCTTGGTTTTATTCATAAATATATGTTTTGATAAAAACTTTTGTTGACCTTGGAGCAATGAGAGTGTTATGCATTCTCAACCATACCACCAAACCTTGGTCTAGGAATTTTATCTCACACTAGGTTGACCATCGAACTAGCTGACCGAACCATAAAACAACCAAGGGGTATTGGCTGAAAATGTGCTAGTAAGGATAGGCAAATTTATTTTCCCTATAGACTTTATTATCTTGGACATACCTCGGGACTGAGATATGTCCCTTTAATCTCGGTATGGAACCATTCTTGTCAACTGCCCATTCCAAGATTGATGTCTTCAAAAGAAAGATTACTTTAAGGGTCAGGGAAGAAAAACTTGTTTTTAAGTATTAAGTCCGCCCTTAATAATCAAAAAGGGTTTTGTGATTAAAAGTCTTGATTCAACAAACAATGTCATAGAGCGTGGGTGATAAATCATTCGGACCTAAATTTCTGGCGATTACATAGAAATTAAAAGATTTAGATACACTGTAGAGACTAATATAGATCGAGATGTTGACTTTGAGCAACTTTTGTTTAAAACGGACTTTCTTTATGATGAAATTTTCTTGTGTAATTGGGTATAAATATGTTATCGCTGACCTCCTCCCTTTCTTGTCCATTAACTTAATGTCTAAAAGCTTTTATTATTCAATAATTAAGGACAAGGATGAAGGGAAGAGTCATGCCGGAACTTTGATTGATATACCTGTTTTCGTTGGAAGTTTTTCCATTATTTCAGGTTTTCCCATCATTGCGATGATGATATGACAAAAGACGTTGTGCTCGTCATGAAATTTTACAAGAAGTACGCATCATGCCAAATGATCATGAAGAAATTCGCTCACGGGGATAAGTGCGAGTGAATAATAGAGAACGAGTGAAAGTGGGAAAAGGTCGAACTTAAAGACCAGTTGAAACAAAAGTGCTTCCCGGGAGATAACCCGGTCATTTTAATTGTTTGTTGCACGAGTCTGTCTTCCCAGAACTCTATACGGCGTATCGAACCCCTTTGGATATGGCGTATAGACGTGTGTGGACGTTATCAGTTTTAAAAATTAAATATTTAATGTCTAGTATTTAATCGTTTTTACAGGAACAATACGGCGTATCCTAGGGCTTGGGATACAACGTATTGATCCCTGTACAGTCGTATGTTTAATTGTTTTCGGGCTACCATGGTAGCGAGATTGAAATTGCACTTGTTTCTAATCTTTTTATCAGGTCCTTGCTTGAAAACTATGATGGTATATCTTTGAAAAGGACATGTGTTGAACTATCCCGGCATGCTGAAGCCCTAGTCATCACACTTCTTGTCAGATATTTCTTGGAGAAGAATTATCACGAGCAAAAATCAGGAGTTTTTCAGTTCTAAATTCTATTTTCCTTATAATTTAATTTTTTATCTATACAACCAAGGACGTTGTATAATTTAAGTTGGGAGGGTGGAGAATTTGAAGTACTTGTCTTCTTTTTTACAAAATAAACATGCAAAGTGCTTAAAAATAGGCTAAATTTAAAAAAAAATTAGCATGACTTTTTTAAAATTCACTAGTTACATTACTTAGCGAACTATAACCCTTGATACATATTATGAGAATTAAGCCTATTCCATTTCCAACTATTTAACTAAAAATTCCACAAAATTATGAGTGTGACGGTGATGTAGTGGACTTTAGACGTGGCCCTCGCGTATATCATCGAGACCGCAATGATTGTACTATGGATTTAGAAGGAGGACATGTTCAACTGATAATTTTCTTGGATCAAACCTAAGCATATGCCTACCCTACATGTCGTAAAAATAACTAACCACACTGGTTAGTTAAATCCCGTGTAACCCTTGATTACTCTCATTTTTAGAGTAAAATCCCCTAGAACAACCTGTTGAGCCATTCCTTTCTTTTTCTACACCATATTATATGTTTCGTTACACCTTTGCACCTTAGCCTACCGTGTAGATTAAGCCTATTTTAATCAAAGTTGCTAGTTGCTTTCGTGTAAAGTTTTGTATTTCCTGTGTCAAAGTGAAATTTTTCTATCTCTGTAATGGCCGGGAAATTGCACAATGCTATGGGAAAAATATATAGCTCGTAAGTTTTGCTACTTTCGCGATTATGAATTATGTCCGAAAAAGAAGTATTACAAGGAAAAGATTATCCAGACGAATTATGATAATGAAGATACCGAGATTTATGATGTATTGTTTAAAAAAAAGAATAAAGAAAAATAGTCAGTTCAAAAGAAGTTTATACCGAAGGAATTACTTGGAAGGATTGATTATTCGTTGATACGTTACAAAAATCAACGATGTAAAGTCTTGTAAAAAGTGATCGATATCACCACTTATTCTGTAAAAGTATGTAAAGAGCGGGATGTAAGGGAATTTAATCGTTATGGGAATGCCAACTTAGGTTGTCTTTGTCATTTCTGTGATCTAGGCGTTTGTCTATATGTTCAAGTCTTTGTCATGGAACGGTAAGGGGGAAGTTACTAGCAACCGTACCTTATTTGTTGGCTTAATCTATTTGTTTTGTGAATTTTATTTAACACCCATTTTCTTCCCATTCCTAGCAACTAACCTTGGGTTTTACTCGAACAAGGTTGGATTAGGTCATGCATGTCTATTCAGTCGTTACGGCCATGTATGCGTGATTTAGCCGCCTTGTTGGTTTACGACTTTCGGTGAAAGTTAGAAGCTCCCTACCCTATATCATTCTTCATCCTAACCGCTGGTTAAACATGAACAGGGATGTGATCACAGTTGAATCAGGATGTGATGGTTGTATGTGTCTTTTTCGTCATTTCGTCGTGTATGTTAGATACAATGCCTTGTTTGTGTGGTACCTTATGGTGAAAGTGTGTTGATTGATCAACCTTAGCTTCACTTATAACCTCATTTATCTTTTTGACTTATTTACTCCTTAGGCTTTAGCGGGGAGGATGATGGATCCTTGCCAGCCATATGTTACGAATTCCTTAATCACGACCGAGCATATTAAGCGTATACTTAAATGTTGCACCTCTAGAAAGTTGAGTGTTCTGGAGTGTTTTTCAGCTTCCCTCTTTCGTGAGGGTGCTTGGTTATGTACAGGTGGATTTGAACAATAACAATGCTAAACGGGAAATCTTAACTCCGGTTGGGACACAGTTCATTAAAACCTAAAACTCTTTTCTAAAGTATTCTTCTGTCGGCAAGTAGGATTCATGAGGGGGGGATGTTGTAAGACATCAAATCTAAAGCACTTTATTATATTATTTATCCCATATGTTTTGCCCACTTTTATATAATTATTTCATAATTTGGTTACTTAATTGCTTTATAAGTTGATAATATGCAGTAATGCAGGGTGTTTTGTATACGACAAGCTAAAAGGCGCATAAATTGGAGCTAAAACGAAAGATTATCTGAAAGATTGTTGAATTTTCGACCAATACCGTCCTATCACACTAGAGATCCGGGTGATCAAACGCTGACTTCAACAAGTAGAAGATAACGCGTTTGTCCAATTCCCAATACGGCCGTATCCCTCCTGTATATCAGTAGGCGTATACATTGAATGATAATATTCGAAGATACAGTAAATCAAGTAAATTTTGATATGATTATCATGATTTATTAATGAACGTAGCAACACATTCCACGGGAATCCGAGCATCGTAATACGCCGTATCTAACTTGCTAGGATACAGCGTATCGAGTCTTTTTTTGACATATAAAAAGGGAAGGCTCTCAAAACCGAGTAATCTGTACTGCAATATCATTTAACCATACATAATTAAGAACGATAATTGTTAGAAGTGAAGATCAGCAAACAAGGTAAAAAGCATTTGATCACGAATCCAAGAAGACATCGTGTAATTTTTACTCTCTTTATCGTTCTCGATTTTTATTGCTTTTTGATCAGCTTGTATAATTACAATGGTTGTCAGGCTTACTTACCTCGGGTATCAGCCATTTTATGATAAGTCATATGTTCTGGTTTGTTTTAAAATCGATTTCTTATATTTATATTATTGATTGTTTAATTATGTTCTACTCTCAAATAATTGTTTATGTTGTTTGTTTATGCGACTATCATTCAATGGGTACTAGTGAAACCTAAATATATAAATTAGATACGGGATAAGCTTCCATATCGTGTTTTATATTACTGGACAAATAGAATCACAAATAATGTTCTGTCTTCGTCGTTGAATTATGAGCTTAGTTGGACCGGTAGGTGACCCGTTTATGTTTCAGCAATCATTGACATTAATTAAATGATAAAGATTTGAATAGTGGACTACCAGTATATAAAACACCATCAAACAATAAGTGGGTAAAGTCCAATTGGGCTAGGATTTTAACAGGATCGCCACTGCTTTGATTCCCTAAGATAGATTATAGTTAAACTAAAGGATGCTTTATGCGGACGCGTTAATTGTGACAGGATTAATTGTGTCTAGGTCTTAGGATGATGACCCGCCTAAGTCTTAAGAATGATATGCCGCTTCGAGATAAGTAAATCATTGCACTAAAACAAACAACTTCAGCATTGAAAGGAGTATTATATGGCTTATACTGTTTTCTATCATATTGGCGTGTTACCGCTTTTCTATCTTATGATTTTCATTCTTTTGTGTTTATTGAGTATTGTGTTGTTATTGGTTTCCTACAAACATGTGCCGTCTCTCAAGCTAAAATCCCCACATTATCTCTTTTGGGACAAGTAATATAGCATAGGGAGTTTAATAACATATATTTGACCTTAGTTCGAATATACGGAATAATGTTCACATTCTTAGTGTTCGACACTCTACTTAAACGCGAATCCATCTCTGAAGGGTATTACATGCTCGATATTATAAAAATCAAAACAGTATCCCCCTAGCGGGATCTTTTAATAACATATCTAAAAGATATTAAAATGTGAGGCTATGAATCATCCTTAAGCAAAGATTCCAATCTCATTCAAATCAAACATAAGGAGCAAAATTTCTAATCACCGGTCACCTACAACAGACGATCACATATATAATATCATATATAGGGTACGTGACCTAAACAAGTAAAATAATTCATTTTAATGCGTTAATTATTGCTCATATATATTATTAGGTATATATATATATATATTTATGTATTTTTTCTATATATATATATATATTTATTTAACTTTTACGTATATACAATCTTTTACTACCTATCTCCAAAGTGCGACGCAAATATATTTTACTTCAACGCGCACAAAGGGTACTACAAATTACAATTGCGTTACGCTTCGTTTTCCATAAAAGTTTCCTATTTTTGAAAGTCGCTTATAAAGTAAGGATTAATATAATCCCGAACTTTACACATTTCTTTCCAAATTAAACTAAAATTCGAACCCTTCGCTCATTATAATACCAAATTAAAAGTATAAGCAAGTTTTGACTTTCAAAAGTACAAAATTGTATTCGAACTTTTACCAAGGCGACCTCTTTCATTGTCATTATTTAAGGTTACGCGTGATAGAGGCACCTTGAAAATCGTTAGCTAAAAGGGGCGAACCTCTTTCAATTAGTCATTATCAAAAATAAACTTTTCAAAAATTTTCTCGACACGATACGGGACCCGGGTAAAACTTTTCTAGTCAATATTGACCGTGTTCAAAACCCATTAAAACCGGACATTTTTGTCTCAAAACCAAGAGTATTATCAAAAAAATTGTTTAACTAGCCTATTTAAGTATACACAAAACCATCATACTTGTCAAATCAATAATCATGTTACTTTCTATTTTTCCGCCACTTGAATCCTATAGACTTATAATAAATAATACGAAATATCGTCAAATTAATCATCAACAACGAATGTAGTATTTGAATAATACTCAACTACAATGTATAACAGAAATTTGTTTCTTGGCTTCCCTGTTGTGGTTCGAATTCTGACGACAACCCCTAAATCAAAAATCCTTTTTTCAATCATATCCTCGAGCAGGCACTTTCAATAACTCTTTATATAATACTATAAACACCATTATTAGATTAAAACCCATGATACTCACCAATAATTTCTAACTTTCACAAAACAACTTTTTGCTTGTGGAATTTTTTGGGTGATGTGTAGGTCTTGATGAGAGGATTAAGAATATATAATCGGATTGTATTGCATGTCAGAAGATCGTCGGATTTGGGTGTGGGAGTGGGTGGCCGGTCGAACTAGGTGCAAGATGACAAGATGACTCAAGTTTTGTCAAAGAGTAAAAAATGTGGAAGTTGGACTTCCTTTATTTATTGGAAACAAGTTTGACAATTTGAACACTCAATTGACACTTTTAGTCCCTCCTTCCTTAAAGTCCTTCTATTTTTAGTACAAAGGTTTTTATTTCGTTATTTTAGCCGACCAAAGACTCGGGTCACACCACATTCGTAAATATTTTTATTCCGTCCCACTAAATTTACATTAAAACATTTAATAAAACGTTAAATTACGTAAAACACGACCTTTAAACACGGTTTTTACAAAAATATGGGAAAAAGCCATAAAATACAAAAATAAAATAATCACGCTCTCGGAGCGACAATATAAAATTTTCTAACTTTCTTGGACGCTAAGAACAAATAGAAACTCAATCAAGGCTTGTAATTTCCCAATAAATGGAAATTTTCACCAAACCTCATATAGCATAAACGTCCAAAAAAACCAATTACGTAGTAAATAATTATCATAGCTCGGGATAAACGTTGACCTGAAACTCGGGTTGTTACACCCATAAACTTTGATATTTTTCCATAAAATACAACAACAAAGGTTTCAACGTATTAATGGCGCTAGCACTGCCCAATCTTATAATACATTTAAAATACGAATTCATCATGTTTCAATATCTCGCCGTTGTTACCCGACAAAACCATATCTCAAGAAGCCTAAAACACGACCAGAAGCAACTTAAAAGAAGATATGAAACAGGGCCGAGAGCAGCTTGAAACACAGCCTGAAGCAACCTAAAGGAAGTAGCCTGAAACACGACTCGAAATAGCCTAAAACACAGCATGAAACAGCTTGAAGCGACCTGAAACAACTTGGCCCAACCTCAAACGGCTTAACATCAACCCCAAGTGGCCTAACATCAGCCTCAAACGGCTAAAAATCAGCCCTCAGTGGCCTAACATCAGCCTCAAACGGCTAAACATCAGCCTCGAGTGGCCTAACATCATCTTTAAACGGCCTAACCTCGTCCCCTAGTAGCCTAAAGCCAGCCCTAAATGGCTTAACATCACTCTCAAATGACCTACAATCCGTCCTAGTAGCCTAGCTTCAGGACACAACCTTAGTAACCCTCTTTATAAACTTAACCATCCCCGTGAACCCAAGCTTATCGAATTAATGAAGGGTTCTGGTGTTCGCCTACATGGCTCTTAAACATGCATAGTGGAAAATAAACAGAGCAATCCATGCTGACCAAAAAACTTAATAGTTAGATCTTCCTTCATAATGATATAACTAACTAACACGTATAAAGGGTGTTTAGGATAATTAATTGTTAATCCTGCTACGCGTACGTTCCTTTAAACTTTAATAGTTGCACATGACACATTCTTCTTGCTCTTGATGCTTCACTTGAACTTCTAGGGTTTTGGGAATGATCAACACTCTGGACTGCCTCAGGTATCCGTCGATACTACACATGTAGGACTAGGGCTACGAACAAATCGTAAGTTAGTTGAGTATGAAATCGGGTAAAACCCTAATTTGATCTTCGGGTGAAAAAAGGTTCTATTAGGGTTTCTTAGAAAACCCCAATCGTACGATTAGGCACAATCAACACAAAGGGTTAAACCCTTTGTGCTTCTCGACTTGGAGTCGGCTAGTTCGACTGGTCGACTAAAGATCATTGACCAATGGATTCAAACTAATGGTTTTAACCCTTGCTTTGGTCTTTTCCAATCGCACGAGAGAAGAGATGAGGGAGAAAGGGATTTAGGGTTTGAGGAGATTTGTGTGAATGTATGTGAACCCCTCTCAAGACCCTTTGTATTTACAGGGCTCTTGAGGAGGTTCTAGATTATGTAGGAAACTAGAAGGGGGGTTCAATAGTTTACCGGTTAATTGGCCGTTTTAAACCTTTGCTTATAAAATGGTTTGATTCGATTTGTATGTCAATCAATCAACAATATGAATCACAACAAACCTATCTAATGTAATGAACTAAGTAAACAATGACAATATATAGAGATAAAGAAAGAAACGATCAAACTAAGACACCAAGATTTATAGTGGTTCGGCTACAAAGCACCTCTTCATTCCTACTCCACTCTCCGAGTACTCCACTCGAGATTTCACTATGTCAACAAGCTCCAAGCTCAGGCCTTTAGAGCGGAGAAATTCGATGTTACGCGCCGACTTAACTTTTCTTTTCGACACTAAGTAGATGTCAGAGTCCTAATCTAGCTAGAACCATTAGACTTCACTAAAGTCGTTAAACACTCACAAGGATCTATACCCTTGGATTGACACACAATCCATTCACCACTAAATACACCATCTACACTATTAGATTACACACAATCTAATTTATCCTACAACACAATGTTATTATACTGAAGACTTGTGATCTTGAGGAGGAAGATGGAGATCACTTAATACACCAATTTGTATCTAGATGTCTACGATTGTTCTTCTCTAGCCAGAAACTTGATTCAGAAAAAGGGAGGAAGTAAGAATTTATCACTTTGATAACCAAGATCAAGAATTTGTAGTGTCCATATATGTCGTTTTAAAAAGAAACGAAGGTTGTGGAAAAGTGGATCTGAGAAAATTCATGGCAAGAGTATCTGTTTTTCAGATGGGGTGGCCCAATATTTATAAGGGACAAAAAGAGTCGTTATGCTGGCGGCGGTCCCGGCGGTCTCTAATATATAAGGGGGCCGCCAGGCCTATAAAGGGGCCGCCGTAGAGTACGCTCCTATATTTTGTCTTTTTGTGGGAATGTGTGTATTGTTTCTTGAACTTCTAATTTGGGGAGGGAAAATCGATTTAAATATAGTTATTGTTTTAATATTACATTTCTTTTTACAATAAGTATTTTTTAATAAATATTTTGTGTTTATATTTTTATAAAAACACTTTTGTAGAAATGTAAGGTTTAAGAAAAATATTTTCTTGATCACTAATCATGTTTAATGATTTGTTTATCCATACCTTAAGTGATTAATCTTAGAAATAGAATTTTATGATTAGTAATTTATAAACGTTTATTTTTATCGTAAACATTTTTACATTTTGTTATTATCAAAACTTTGAGAGGTCGAAAAATATAAATAACGTTTTTAGACATTATTTGTATTAACAATCTCCCCCTTTTTGATGATGACAAAACATAAACTCATTTAGTATAAAATTAGAAGTTTATAAATTATTAATGAGTTTAATTCTATTTCTCCCCCTTTTTGTCGAATCCAAAAAGGTTGATCGTCGAGTTGTAGTAGAGAGAAAGAAATCGACGATTAAAGACTCCCCCTTGATGTAAGCTCCCCCTTGTTCGGGGCACCAAGGGATCGATCTTACGATAATTTATTTGCTACAAAACAAGGTTAGAGATACAAGTACAAACCAACATAGCATGACAAATATCTTAAGAGTATAATCCACACTTTTAGAAACTCATAAATAAAGTGCATTCAAAATAAAAAAGATCATATATAGCCATATAGGACAATATATGATGATACAACATAAGATAATCATAACCTAACATAACATAATTAGAGCATCTAATAAAAGTAAACTAGTAGATTATTCTTGATGTTTAGGAGATATTTTAAGGAGAGTTGGTAGTGATGGATGATGGGAAAAGGGTTGAGGGCCCAATGATGAGAGATTTGATTCGGTTGAGGTCATCTTTTAAGATATTGAAGATTTTATGAGTTCCCAAGCAACAGTGACAAAAGTCTGAATGAAAATTGACTTGGTCTAGACAAGGAGGATGAGTGAATGGTGAGGAGGGAGGTGAACGATTAGTTAATTCAATTGCATTTTGAATTGTGATGTCAAGAAGATTTTAAAGGTGTAGGAGTTCATGCAAACGGTTTTCACTATGATTTGGAGTAGAAGTTTATGGAGGTAAAGAGGAGGATGTAGGATTAGATGAATTAGGAAAGGGAGGCAAAGGAGTGGTATCAAAGATTGGAGAGGTTGGTGGAGATTTAGGTAGTGAGTTGTTTGGAGATAGAGGAGGTGAGTAAGGCAAGGAATGAGTGTTTCTCCAAGGATCTATGATTGATTTGTGAGATTTTTCACCATAGTTTCTAGGAGATGACATGTTAGGAATAAGATTTAAAATGGGACGTGTTTGATGAGTAATGATGAAGAATATGATGTTCTTATATAGGAGAATGTATGGCAAGGTATGGTATGCTAGTATTGAGGTGTAAGAATTGGTTTTGATATTAAGGGAAATGACAGCTTTTTACCAAAAGATTAGTCAAAGGTTCAGAAAAAGAGAGAAGACTGAAAAGAAACGTGATAACTGTTGGCGGTCCCATAATGTTTGGCGGTCCCGGATATATAAGGGGGCCGCCTAACCTATTAGGGGGCAGTTTTTTTAAATTTTAGAAACTTTCCAAAAGTTAGTCTTTTGTGTCAGAATAACTTAAGAGGGTTGGAAGGGTGATTATGGCATCTCCATTTCATCAAGAATCGTATAATCTAGCTAAATAAATGAAAGAAAAGAAATCATGCAATGAGGCCAAGTAGAACCATATAAATGACTTAAAGATTTACTAAGTGTCACATAGCAAGCATGAAATAACGACATAGACATGTTGTATACGTACACAAGAAATAGTGACAAAAGTTAAGAAGATATTACAACATAATAATAATACTAGTACGTATGTTGAGTAATAGTCAAGAAATGTCTTAACTAACATTTGAATCATCACTTGAGACTTCATCAGAAGTTGAAAGGAGTACTTGTTAAGATGCAATACATCATGTGACATGATGGTGTGGCAAGAAATGGTGATTCATTTTGAGTGCCAAAGGCATTATCTTGAATGATTTCATACCAAGATCTCATGTTCTGACGAAGCTCTTCTTTGAGGACTTTGTTTGGAAAAATTGTTTGTCTGGTTGTTGTAATTGATTGAATGATTTCCTTTAGTGTTGCGATGTATGTTTGATAAGGTGTGTTTGATTCTTGATTAGTTTTCAAGGAGTCGAGAGAGGGTTCTTCAGAGTAAGAACATTCTCCTTCACATGGAATGGAGAGAATTAAGGCAAATGACTTGAGTGAGAACTTAAATTTTCTTTTCAAAGCATAAAATGTTAAGAAGATGTTTTGATTCTTATCTTTGGTGATTTCTATTGAGGAATAAAATTCAAGTAGAAATCTTGGACAAATTCCTTCATGGAGTTCATATATTTTTACAAGTTTGATAATTTAAAAGAAGGTTTGAATATTATCGTATTTAGTGGATTCAGGAGATATAAGACGACCTTCATGAATTGACCTACATTCTAGGTTTCAAATGATGGGTTTTAAGATATCAGGAATATAGTTTTCATCAGAGATTTGAGATTGTTGGAACGTATGATTTTATGTATCGTAATTCATCTTCCAATGTCATTTCACCTAAAATTAGAAAAGATAATTGTAGTGAGATTCCTTCATTTAACGA
>BQNB010046748.1:0-43526 GCA_026074375.1 Tanacetum coccineum
GGTAAGTCGCACGGGAACGTATCCCCTTCAAGCTTTTCCGTTCGAGTTATCCTGGGCGACATGTCGCATGGGATAAGTATCCCCAGCGACAAGTCGCCCGAGAATCGAAGAATTTGTCGCTGGGGATAGTGGTAAATGTTGTAGTGAATTACTGTATTACTTTTGAAAAATGGGAGGAAGGAAGTGGGTATAAGAAATCAATCTCACGGAAGATTTTCTTTAGATTTTCATGCTACTAAGAGCATCAGGTGTCATGGCTAAAAAAGCCATGCCATTTGTGTTGGGAATAAAATGCTAAGGTATTCCCACGGCTAGTGATGTCTGTTCCCATTGCTAGAGTATGTTCCCACTCCTAGTGTGAAGTGCTCCTACTATTAGTGAAATGTGTTTCCACTGCTGAAGATGTTTCCACTGCTGATTAAAGATAAGGATTATACAAAGTCAAAGACGCATTACTGTGTATATCTCTTGTATTTAGGAGAGTTAGTTAGGCCTTATCTCTGTAAAGGGTTCCTTGTGTTATAAAAGGAATCCTTAGGTAAATGTAGAATATACGTATTATCATACACTCTCTCATATCTTTAAGGTTTTGTAACCCTAGTACTGTTTGAGTACTATTTGATCAATAATATTAAAGCTTTTGGTGTAATTCATTGTTGTTTGTCATTTCCATTGTTATTCTTCTTGGTCATTGAAGGTTAGATTCCGCATAACCTTTAGTGAAACATTTTAACAAAGTTTCTCTCATTGTTTGTTTGGATTTATCAATGGTAACAATAACCTTATAATCTAAGGCTTTAGATCATTAGTTGGGTTCAACAAGTGGTATCAGAGCTTGTTGAGAAGCTTTGAATAAGAAGAACACATTTTCTACACACAAGATTTGTTCGAAGAAGAGATGGCCAAATCAAGCTCAATTTCAGATAATAAGGTATATGATGATTCCTTTTGTTCTAAATCATGTAGGAAAAACACAGAAAACCTCAACAAAAAATTTATCAAGTTAATGGAAGTGAAATTACGTGATAGTGAGACTGACCATGTTACAAACTACAAAATGGTTTAATCAACAAGGTCTGATTTGGTGAGGCTTTTTCTAGATTGGGTTTGTTCGTGAGTTGTTGTTTTAGTTTAGATTGAGGTAGATGAGGGGATTGGGGAGGGAGGGGGTGTTGGCGGTTTTAATTTCGTTTTTTATTCATTTTTTTGGAAGTTGTAAACAAACAAGAGAGATAAGAAAATTTAAATTCTTCTTAGTCGAGATAAAATTTAAAATTTGAAGGAAGATGAAACTTCAAAAAACCATGCTCTTGTGGCTGATGAAGAGGAAGTTCCAACAGAATGTGCTCTTATGGCAAAATCTAGCTCAAGTTCAGATAATGAGGTATATGATGATTCCTTTTGTTCTAAATCATGTAGGAAAAACACAGAAAACCTCAACAATAAGATTATTAAGTTAAATGAAGAACTTAGTGATTGTGAGACTGACTTGTATAACTACAAAAGAGGTTTATCACAAGTTGAGGCTAGATTAGTTGAATTTAAAGAAAATGAAATTAAATTCTGTGAAAGAATTAGAGTCCTTAAGAGAGATATAGAGGTTAGAGATAATAGAATTGAAAATCTCATGAATGAACTAGAGGTGTTAAAGAAGGAAAAAGAAAGCATAGATTTTAAAATAGAAAAATTTGGAAATGCTTCAAAAGATCTAGACGGTCTCTTAGGGAATCAAAGACTAGATAAAGATAAGACAGGTCTAGGATTTAATGAGTATAGTATTGTGCCCCCTCCTCCTGCACAAGTCTATTAACCTCCTATGAAAGATTTGTCTTTGATGGGTTTGCCTGAGTTTGTTGATGATATTGTTACTGATTATAGTAGGCCTACACCTAATATAAAAGTGACAGAAGATGTTATTGATGAACAGAAAAGTAGTAGTGACTCTTCCATTGAACATGGAGAGTCATCAGGTAATGTTACATCAAAACCTAAGATTAGGTTTGTTAAAGAAACAAGTTGTCCAAGTGTCTCCAAAGTTAATAATGTTGAAAACTCTAAGAAACCAACTGTAAAGTATGCAGAAATGTATAGGAACACCTCACAAAAGCCAAGGGGGAATCAAAGGAATTGGAATGGAATGAAGTCCAATCAATTGGGTAGTGAGTTTGTAATGAACAATAAAGCATGTTATGGATGTGGAAGCTTTAACCATCTGATAAAAGATTGTAAAAGGAAGGTACAAAAGCCTGTATGGAACAATGCAAAGAGGGTGAATCATCAAAATTCTCTAAGAATTTCTCACCCCAATCCAAAAAGGCACATGGTTCCTAGAAAAGTCTTAACTAGGTCTGGCCTAATTTCACTTAATACTGCCAAACAAAGTAATTTTAATGCTGTTAGTTGCTGCTGCTCAAGACAAGTTAAAACTGCTAGACCAAAGGCAGTGGTTCATGATGTTAAGAAGAATCGGGTAAATGTTCTTAAAGCATCAGCATGTTGGATTTGGAGACCTATCAAACCTAATAATGCATCAATAACTTTGAAAAGATATGATTATGTTGATGCAAGAGGAAGATCTAAGTCTGTAATGGCTTGGGTTCCTAAGAAGGTCTGATTCTCTTATGTACAGGGCAACCCAGAGATAAATTTTGAAGATTTAGTGAGGTTAAACAGCCCTGAAGACAAAAAGGTAACAAGACCAAGAAAGACTTGGGATCAAGAAGCCTTTAATGAAGAAACTTGATGATTAACAAGATGAATATCAAGTTTAAAGGAGGATTGTTGGGAATAAAATGCTCAGAGATATTCCCACTGCTAGTAATGGTCAATCCCGCTGCTAGAGTATTTTCCCACTGCGAGTGTTATATAGTTCCCACTGCTAGTTCTACAACAACAGTTCAAGATAACAAGATGTTTGGAAGCATCCTCTCTAGGTTAACATTTTATTCTGAAAACTTGATTGGAAGATGCAGTATCAAGTTTAGGGGAGGATTGTTGGGAATAAAATGCTAAGGTATTCCCACGGCAAGTGATGTCTGTTCCCACTGCTAGAGTATGTTCCCACTGCTAGTGTGAAGTATTCCCACTGTTAGTGAAATGTGTTTCCACTGCTGAAAATGTTGCCACTGCTGATTAAAGATAAGGATTATACAAAGTCAAAGACGCATTACTGTGTATATCTGTTGTATTTAGGAGAGGTAGTTTGGCCTTATCTCTGTAAAGGGTTCCTTGTGTTATAAAAGGAATCCTTAGGTAAATGTAGAATATACGTATTATCATACACTCTCTCATAGCTTTAAGGTTTTGTAACTCTAGTACTGTTTGAGTACTCTTATTATTTGATCAATAATATTAAAGCTTTTGGTGTAATTCATTGTTGTTTGTCATTTCCATTGTTATTCTTCTTGGTCATTGAAGGTTAGATTCCGCATAACCTTTAGTGAAACATTTCAACAAAGTTTCTCTCATTGTTAGTTTGGATTTATCCAAGGTAACAATAACCTTATAATCTAAGGCTTTAGATTCGTGGTTGGGTTCAACAATTTGGGCCCCACTGAGTGCCACATCACTGCCACCTCATTTTAACACAACAACTCAAAATACCCCTTCACTCATAACACACCCTACTTTTTCCATTTGGGTCCCACCACTTACCAATTTATTTATTTTCCTATTTTTTTACACAAACTAAATTTATTTCATTCAAATAAAAATACAAATTACAATACGGAAATAAAAATACAATACCGAATACGAAAATTAAAAAAATACATCAGATCATGAGTAGACTAATCATTTATTAGATGTTATTGCCAAACATGCTCAATCAAATTTCGTTGAAGCCTTGCATGTGTTTGTTTATCACGGAGTTCTTTTGCTTGTTTCCATTTCACTTCGCAACGTTCGATCCATGTCCGTGCCAGATTTGCTCACGGGCAAATATAAGTGTCGCCAATTTCAGATAGCGCAAACTTTTGATTTTTCAAAATCATGTTATGCAATATGATGCACGTGTACATGATTCTTCGTAGTTTGTTGACAGTCCAAGAACGTGCAGGTTGAACTATTATATGCCAACGACCTTGGAGGACACCAAAAGCTCTTTCAACCTCTTTTCGTGCACTTTCTTGACGACATTTAAATACAGAATTTCTCTCGTCTTGTGCAACCGTAAATGATTTGACAAAAGCTACCCACTTTGGGTATATCCCGTCAGCTAGGTAATAACCTTTTTCAAATGTAACTCTATTCACTTCAAACGGAACCCCTGGGGCGATGTCATCAAGAAGGTCGTCAAATAACAGAGAATGATTTAAAACTGTTAGATCGTTATTCGCACCTGCTACCCTAAAAAAAGCATTCCAAATCCACAAATCGTCTGACGCAACGGCTTCAAGCATTATAGTTGGGTATTTTTTATCACCCCTCCCAAATTACCCGTGCCATGCTTTAGGACAATTAATCCATTCCCAATGCATACAATCAATGCTACTAAGCATTCCCGGTAATCCATGAATTCTATTGTGTGCGTCATATAATTTTTGAACGTCATTCACGTCGGGTTTTCTTAAAAACTCCGCCGTAAACAAATCAATAATGCACATAGTAAAAAAATCTAAATTATCGTCTGCACAATGTTCCCCAATTTGTAAGTATTCATCTAATGCATCAGGTGATGCCTCGTATGCCAATTGGCGTATGGCAGATGTGCATTTCATAATCACACTAAAACCCATTAAACCGGTAGCATCGGGTCGGACAACAAAAAACTTAAAATGAGCAGGTAAAGGATCATGTGTTTCAATATAATTTTCAATACCTTGGACTATTTCTAAAAATAGTGAACGGTTCATACGATATCGACGTCTAAAATAGTAGTCCGGATATTTTTGAGGGATTGAACCTAAATTGATCGGGCCATCAACCGTGTTCAGCAATATCTCGGTATACGATTTATCGCTTTCCGACTGCGGCGTGAACTATTTCCACCCTTGCATATGTTGATCTTCATTAATAAGTTGCATAACTAGATCGATGTCTGCAATATCTTCGAGATCAGACATATCCGAATAGTTTGAAGAATCACTCATTTTTTTGGGGGTTTTGAGAGAATTAGAAAGTTTATAGAATTTGTGTGTTTTGAATATGAGAAAAGGGATTATATATAATAAAAGAAAGGATTTAAAAAAAAGGTGCTTCATTTTAAATATTTTGAGCCGTTTCCAACGTTCATATTCCTTTTTTTGTCTTCTTTTACGTTGGTTAAACGGCGAAATCACTTTGGCAAAAATGTGGCGAAGTGAATTGGTGTCATGGCGATGAAAGTGGCGAAGCCAAGAAATCACCACACCGAAGGCTCTAATACCTGTCACACGTTTATGTGCTTACGTGGCAAGTTCTGGATGGTGGAAGATGGGTGTTATTGTGTAAGAAACCGTTTTATTTACTAGATAGATTAACAGCAGCATATAAGCATTAAAGCAACATTTAGTAGTAACATCTTTTAGTAGTACATTCTTTAGCATTACATCTTTAGCATTAAATCAATATGTAAAATTAAAGTTACGTCGTGAATATATATAATTAAATTGCTTTAATCATAAAAAGCAAGAAAAAAATCAAAACTCAGCCGGGTCTTAAGAACTGGGTTGACCCGGGTCATTTCAAAACCGGCGGGTCTAATCGGGTTTCGAAAATATAAAACCCAGTTCAGTTTGACCCGTTTTTTCGACCGGAACCAGTTCAACCAATTGAACCGACCGGGTCGAACTGGGTTTCAAAACATTGCTAAATAGCGTAGTAAGTGATGAATATCAATAAAAGAAAAAACAACCTAATATCTCTTCTCAACCATTTTTTTTCTTTGGTCAAATGTCTTGTAATTTATCTAACATCTACCACACACTATACTCCTGTTATCCTTTTTTTCAAGGAGAAAAGTGAAGTACTTTTTAGGAATATGTTCATTCTTTTCAACCATTACATGTATTAAATTAAGGACAAAAGAAAACAGCTTAAATATGTTTTTGTTACCAAGTAGTTCAATTTTTTTTCATTTATCTTCAAATCTTCAAACTCTAGCTTCAAGTCTTCGTCTATCTTCATATAATCTAATTCTGGCAACTGAAAAACATACAAACTATAAATCAAATATTCTTAAGTAACCAAAAACACAAAAAATGATGAACAAATATAACCAACCACAAACAAACACCAAAATAATTGCACTAACACACAGCAACCAAAAGGAAGCAGAACCCGACGGCGTTGTAGCTACATGTTATGAACACACCATTTTGCTATGCAAGTTATTAGTATTCAAAATTATAGAAACTTTTCTTATTATGATAAACTTAAAAGCTATATGAAAGATATCCATTTACAAAAGATTTAAGAAAAACCTTACCTTAAAAGTCCAATAACTATCACGTCATCATCTTCATGTCTATATCTACCCGTGCTTTAAATCTTCATATTTTCTTCGCCCATGTTCACAAATTATACAACCATTTAAACATCTATAAACAACAAATCAAAGTTAACAAACAAACTCTAGTAACACTAAATAAATTATTAAATCCAGTCCCAAACTACTAAAAACAAAGAAAACAACCCTTTAACAAACCTTTAATGAGTTTAATCCATTTACAAATACCCAAAAACAAAACCCTCACCGATTTGTAAAATATTTACACACAAAAAGAAATCTCACCCGCATGAAAAAATACAACCGTGAACTTTCAAAAGAAGTTAAAAGATTAAGGGTGAATAATTGGGAGCAATGAGATTAAAAAATAAAAGAAAAAGAGAGCAATGTGAGAAATAAACCTAAGAATAGTAAATGCAAAGAGAAGAATAGCTTTTATGTAGTAGGTTAGGCATGATGTTCACCAATAATGCTGACTGTGTTTGGTCTCATGTTGTTCATAGGGGTATGGCAGTTCCAGACTCGAGTCAAAGACACGGAATAAAGCTTCTAATCAAAGACTACCCATATGCTTCTGATGGGCTATTGATTTGGGAAGCAATACAAAACTGGGTCCAAACTTACGTAACTCGATACTACCCTGACCTGTCACTTGTTTGCAATGACAGAGAGCTTCAAGCTTGGTACGCTGAGGTAATCAATGTGGGCCACGCAGATCTACGCTTCAAGAATTGGTGGCCCACATTGCCAATGCTGAAGACCTCACTGCCATCCTAACCACCATCATATGGGTCGCTTCAGCCCAACATGCAGCACTTAACTTCGGTCAATACCCATACGGTGGCTACATATTAAACCGGCCACCAAGAATGCGTCGCTTAATTCTTGATGAAAATGATCATGAATACATGAGTTTCCTTGAAGACCCGTAAAATTACTTTCTTTTGGCATTACCAAGTATGTTACAGTTGACAAAAATATATGAAAGTGGTGGATAGATTGTCAACGCATTACCCGATAAGGAATATATTAGTGAAAGACAAAACGAGAAATGTGGTTTGGTGATGCAGAAATGGTGGAAGCGTTTTATGGGTTTGCATCAGAGATTCAAAGGATCGAGAAGGAGATTGAGAAACGAAACCGTGACATGAGTTTAAAGAATAGGTGCGGTGCAGGTGTTTTGCCATATGAACTTCTTGCACCTAGTTCAAAACCGGGTGTAACGTGCCGTGTGATTCCAAATAGTGTATCAATTTGAGCCACGTTCATGAATCCATTAGTTATGGGTCCAGTCGTATGTAGCGTATTGTGTTATAAATCTGTTATTAATTGTAAAGTGGCCTGTTGTATAAAACATAGGACAAACTCGAGCCATGTGTTGGTCTAACGACCAACATAGAGACATGTTAGTTAAGTCTCTACTCGATAGACTAGCTCGGGTTGGACTTTGAAAGTCAAACTCGAGTTTAAATATTTAACCACTAATAAAACGTGTTTAAATATAGGCCTAAAGACCTACATGTAGACATATTTGAGCAGAGTTTTGAGTCTCTACTCGATTGAGAAATAGATTGTTTGGCTCGAGTTTGGCTAAACGGTCATTCAAATATTTTCCCATTGAAAAAAGGTGAAATGATTGATGGTGTCGAGTGTTCACTTTGGCGTTAATAATGGAAGGTCATTCATGGCACGAATTATGAAAAATGAGCTTGATTTTGACTATTCATCTTTTTGAGTTGATGGAAATTTCCCTACATGTTATCTACTTGATTATGAGATCATATGTTATAGCGAAAAATATTGACACTTCTCATTTTTACCCGGTTTGAGTTTGTGTAGCGGTGATTTCGAACCCTATAAGCTAGTCGGCTAGAAAATCTGAAACTATGATTATCAAAAAAGAAATGTATCTTATCTCATATTAATTCTTATGTATTAAGTAAATGATTAGTCAAATACGGCCGAAATATGGTTGAAGAAGGAAGATTATATACACGACATCGTTTCTCAAAAACAATCTTTTATCCGTAAAATTATAGTTTCATGGTAGGTAATAAACTTAACGTAAATAACAACAACAATACCTAATCTTGTCAAAGTAGATGGCTAATACCAAGTAGTGTGAAGGTTGTGATGATTCATTATACATGTATATAAAAGTCACGAACCACTTTATTGTGGAAGGCGTAAATTTTGATAAATTTTAAAACTACACTATCATGTGACGAAATTCTATCGCTTCAATCTGGTCATTTTCCTGCAATAAAAGAGAAAACAATGAGCTGGGTTGACTTATACATTATATCACTATGTGAGTTTAATTCAGTGCATGTATATATTTTCTTAGCCGTTGAAACATATAATTTACTGCACATATATAATTTATAAATTGAAAAGCTTGCTAGCATAATCGTTACCACGTAATGTTGCATCTCCAAAACACATGTTACTGACTTCTGCATGTTTCCACACTCTACTATGTGTCCCATTTCTTGTATCAGATCATGCATACCAAACCTTTCATCTGAATCGACAGTTATGAGAGACTTTTATATCAACACCTTTTCGTGAAAACCACAAGCGTCGAATATCTTCATTCCATAAAACTTTCTTTCCCTTCTAAAGAAACATGCAACATCCAAGAATAACTCTTTCTCAACAGGTTTGAGTCCATCATAACTAATTTTGAGCTTATCCACAATTTTACTTTCAGGAATATCTCTTAGTCTATCCATGGTACACATCCACTCCTTCGCATCTTTGTCATATAGAAAGGAACCTAAAACTTTAAGGGCTCATGGAAGCCCATCAGCATAAGACACCACTTTTAATGAAAGTTTTTCCTAGTATTTTATGTGTTTTTCTTCATTATAAGCATGACTATTAAAGAGCCCGACAGCCTCGTCATGAGATAATAGTCTGACAGGAGAGACATGGTCTACCTTGTGCTTTTTTAACAAATGTTCATCTCGAGTTGTGATTATCATTCGGCTTCCATTACCGAACCAATCAGGTGAGCCAACTAACGCCTCTAATTGGTCAAGATGATCAACGTCATTCAGAATCACCAATGACATAACATACTTTTTATTTTATGTTTTCCTTCAGCAACACTGTATACTTCCATTTTTGTTTTACAAAGAGCTGATAAAATGTCTCCTTGTAATTTCTTTAAACCATATTTGCGTGACTCCTCACGGATATTCTCAATAATGCAGTGACTTTTAAAATGGCGTATGATTTCCATATAAATAGAAGCGGCAAGAGTAGTCTTACCGCCACCCCCGAACCCCCACATCCCAACCATGCGCACACCACCCGAACCAATTTTAAGTTGTGATATCAAATCTTGCAAACGGGTTCTCATTCCAACAAGCCCTTCATCAATATCCGAGTTCAAGGGAAACAGTCCACCAAAAATTGTATCAACAATTTTCTTGATGATGATTCATTCATGCCTGGGTATTGAACATATATATATGGATAATTAGTGTAACACCCCGCCCCAAAACGGGCCCGAATGTCACATTTACGGAACCAAAACATATGTAAAAATGGTTGGAAAAATTACACCAGTTACCACGGAAATACAAAATCTATAACATAAAGTCTTCTATGATGGCAACGGATCCAAAATCCAACGTCTAAACAACTTATAGTGTAGATGTGGTATGCTAGTCCATCAAAATAGTCTGATATGAGCTTCTATGCACTCTTCACTCGTATCCCAACTTTCCTTGGTTACCTGCCGTGAGAAAAAGAAATGCTACTGAGCTAAAAAGCTAAGTGAACAGATATAACAAAAACATATAGATCATGTATGCATATAAGTAAACAAAATATAATCATCATAACCTGGGTAACAAAGATCTCATATCATAAGAGCTGAATGAATAAGTATCCAACGAACTAGGCAGCCAAACGAGATAGGTAGCCAAACCAAATAGAAAGCCAAACAGGAAGCCAAACGAAATAGGAAGCCAAACGAAACAGATAGCCAAACGAAATAGGTATCCAAATGAATCATATAGAAATGCCCCACGAGCTCGAAACAAAAGTATAAAGCATGCCACACGCTTAGTCTAAATAATCCAACATACATCGTATCATATCAAATTGTACATGGGAGCTGCAGACTCCAAATGTACCCTACAAAATGTGAAATGGGGTGTTGGCACAACACTTATCCATTCACCAAAATGAAACGAAACGAAGTTTCTAGGATGAATCTATACGCTCCTTACAAATCAAATCATATACGGCTAAGTGCATAATATAGCACACAAAACGAAAGGGAACACCGTGGAATGATCACACCGTGACAGATAGTGTCACGCCATTGGTGCCTCAATGACGCGGCCACGATACCTCCATGGCTAGTTAGCTCGGGCATCGGAACAAAACAAAGGGTTCATATAACATATCAAAACAATACATATTATGTCCAAAGAAGATCATGTCTAAACAAAACGGATAAGTTCATATCATGGCAATATCAAATGAAGCATGTATCAAACGAATCAAAGGGCTCAACGAAGCTATCAAATAAAGTTGCAACAAATAACGAATCATAGGATATGAAACATAAATAGGGATTTCAGCGAGGCAAATAGATACGGAGCAAAAGTCATGAGAATCCTTAAAAGAAAGGATAGAATATCTGTACGAATAACAGAATGAACGAAGCAATGCATGTATCATAATAATAGTAAAGAAAAATAGGTATTAAGAATATCTGTACGAACAAATAACGCTTAAAGAGAGAGTAGATATATCCGTACCTTAACTAGCCGAACCCGCCACTTAATCAAACTCCAAAATTATTTAGCATCAATGATCTACATTGGTTAAGCAACCACTACTAATCAATAATGAGCAAAATAATATCACTTTTAGCCTAACGACTTAACACGTATGTAATATTATTCATTTGAGAAATTTTGATACTATGCATGTTTCTAAAAATGCTTTCTGCTTCAACTTGTAAAGAACCCTCATACTTAGACACCCTTTCAATTTTATTTGCTAATGTTTGTTTGTTATATCAGTGTTAGTATCATCTTATTTACTACTAACATTTATATTAATTTTTAGTGAAGGCATTTCCTAGTAACTTTAAAACCTGTAAATATAAATCTAGTTTAAACCATGCAAAAACAACCTTCTTATTGTTGGTTGACGTACAGAACCAAGAACCAAAAGACATGTTTATAAAGTATTTGCATATGAACTAATTTTACTATTATGACTAAGTATAAATTCTAATATCCCAAGAACAATGTAAAGGACTCTAATTTAGAATAGTGAAGACTAGACATGCAAATTTATCATGCACATGCTTGTGTTTACGAAGAGATCGAAGAACCTGACTTATTTTATAATCGTTTATTTTCTCTTTTATGTAAACTGTTCCATCGATTTTAACCTGTACGATAGACATTTAGCGACCTTCTATGATTATTATGTAAGCTCCTATATATGTCAAGTGAAACCAATTAACCGTTTAAAGATCTGACGATTCTGATTCATCACTAGTAATTGTGATCATATTATATCAACTATGTCTTTCATTTAACTAATTACTTACACTAACTTATATGTAAATGAATATATGCCATTGATAATTAAAGTAAAAAATGGAATAGACTACCATCAGAATGTGAATGTGATTTTAGGGTTTACCTCCTAGTCAAACAAGGATAGATCGACCAAAATCATTCACGAACACATACACTCCAACTAAAACCTCCAGCGAATGAAGCCAAAACCTCAACCTAAACATGAACCGAACAAGAACTCCAAACGCGAACAACCATGTTTTACATGAAGCCGGCACATAGCTAATTCTATCACTTTCGACATTTAGCAAATCCTTCGGAGATTACTCGTAGCCTTGCTTTGGTCTTTTGGTTTTCGAATAGACTGTTATGCCGGATTGATCTAGAAACATTGCTATTGCAAAAGTATTGTAATGGGATTTAATCTTTTGGTGTGTCACTGAGTTTGCTTTCCCTTTGTGGAATGAGCCACGGATGGAGACGAATATAAATAAGCCAATTATGGCTGAGATTTCGGTTTAAAAGCAACGTGTATGACTTATCCCATTTGACCAGTTCTGAATTTCAAACCATTTCATTTCTCTCTTTATAATTCCATTATCAATTTTTTATTAGTAATTAATAGTATATAATATGAGTATGATACTTTATATAATTAGGTATGTAAAGAAAACTAATATTTCGAAAAGTACGGGATTTGGAGAAGATATTAGTGACTGAGTCTTGCTTTTGACTATGTGGATATCTTTCATTTATATGGTATCAATACAAAAACGCCCACATAGTAAGTTAATACTTTCTTTACAATATGTTTATTATATTAAGTAGACTTTGCTTCTAATGCCATCAAAAACGTAAGTTAGAAAAAGGTTATTATGGTCATTCAAACGTAAGAGGTTATAAAAGTGTATTAATTGAGTTTATTATCTTCGATGTAAGTTTATTTGTACATAATTACAATCATTTTAGGGCTATAATTCTACCACCCTTAAAAAAAATTTCGTCCTCGAAATTTAGATCGAATCATAAAAATTACGTAACAACTAGCAAAGAGATGTGACCATTCCGTTATGACTCATTTTTTATTTATTTAAACGGGTACTTATATATTACTAAAATATTTAAATTTCTTGGCTCTTATAAATCTATCCTCCTAAAAAAATTTCGACCGCGAAATTTAAGCAAGAACTTACAAACGAAGACATTTTTCTCATGACGACCACTTCATCTCCAAAATTGTCTCACATTAAGAGCAACATAAAACTTCAATAGAGTGTAGACTTCTCCGCGTAGTTACTCTTCATGCTACTGACACGTACACCACGACGTCTCAAAAGGTATGCATGTAACTTATTATTGATATTAGTTTCTTTTAATACTTTTGTTAAGGGTATTAAGTTTTGTTACACTCATGAAAATTTTAATGTGCTTAGAGATGAAAAATGAGCTTGACCACTGAAACGATGAACAACTTTGAAACAAGATTATCTTCAAACTATTTTTTTAGACGAGGCAAATTAGGAAGCCGTACAGCTACGATTCACGTTGCTTTGGTTGAATGTGCACAACACTCTTAGATGACGATCTACAAATCTCCATCACGACGATCTATAGTACTTTTCTAACGATTTACAAAACATCATATTATACGTTCGCATAAAGTTAGTCGGCCTATGCAATAACTGATGTAGTGAAAAAAACGAGATAACAAATTGAATCTGTTGATTCCGGTATTTGCTAAAACACACATCTTTTATACCCCGTTAAACACTATAAAACAGACTAAAAATGCTAAAATATGCTTTATTATATTGCAAATATGTTTGTTTGGTATTTTTATGTCTTGCAGGTAAAAGGATTAAAAACGGTGCAAAAACAGGAATTATCGGACTTAATTTGGTCAAGTCTAGTTATTACTCAAGCTAAAATGAAGTCGTGAAATGTCCCCGAGCATGCCATCAGAAAGAGCACGAGAAAACAAGTCCAAGGGTGCCTTCGGATTTTATTAGGCCAGCCCGTATCCCATTTTATGGGCCGGGCCGGCCCAAACAAGCCAAGCCCATTATAAGCCCAATTGATAATGAACAAAATATGTTATGAATGAAGCATGTGACATCAGGTCACGTGACCTAGAAATTAAATCGCACACGTGACAGCGCATATACTTGGAAGGGACGAGAAGTAGCCACGTGGGAAAGTATTTTGTGAATATCACTTTCAGTTTCAAGTTGCAAAAGAAATTTGATCAAAGGAAAATGCTTGCATTTGGATATCACGTGCCTCTAAATTAAATAGAGGCTATCACGTGCAGGCGCACTACATAAGAGGAGGACAAATTATATTAAGCCACGTGGCGAAAAAGAATTGTTAACATTTCAATACATTGCAAATTTGATCCTAGGGACGTAAATGATGCGTAGTATCTAAGCCGGAGGAAAGGGACACGTGGAAGCAAGGAAATGGTGGATCAAATTTATACACACTGGTGATATGAGGTCACACAAATAGAAGCCAATGATTGGCTAATTAAGTGTGCAATGATTTGACGAAATTTACAAAACTACCCCCTCACTTGGCTATAAATTAAAGATGCTCCCCCTCATTTTGGAAGGAGGATTTAGTTTCTTTTTAGTTTTCCCTTTAGATTTTAGCTTATTTTTCAGCTTATTTCAATTTTTAGTTTATTGTACCAGCTTATTGTGAGCTTATTGGATACTCTTATTGTAACATTTGAGTTTATGAATGAAGATGATGTTTAGTTTAATGGATCTGACTTATTCTGCTTTTTCTTATCTTATTTCTTGCGGCTTATTCTCACAATAAGCTAAGTGTTACTTATTGTTTCTTTCTAGCTATCACCTAGTTCGAATAAGCAATCTCTTGCTCATTTTGATTAGTTCTTTTAGCTTATAGTTCATAATAAGTTTTGGCTTATTCGGTTTCCTTCTCGTTTCTTAATTGCTCGATTCGATCTATAAAAGGGTGGCCAAGAGTATTTAGTTACTCGGTTTGTATCAATAAGCCTAAGACCTCCTTATTTTCGAGAGCAAAATGATTTAGTAGCTTATATATCTAGTAGATCTTGCTTATTGATACTCGTTTAAAGTCTTTTACAAGACGATTCATAGTTAAAGTTTTGGTTAGCTTAATATCTAGCTTATTTTGGATAGTATAAGTAGCTTATTAAATTTTGTTTGAGCTTATTGGATAAAAGTGTTTTACTCAAAATCACGAATTATGTTTCCTTGTTTCTTTATTCTTACTCGTGACGGTCCTTCGTTAGGTTTGTAGATGAATTTTCATTTGGCACTCGTTGGTTACTAATCCGAATAATCTAGTCTGGGCTATTCGTTGTACTATTTGGGCTTCGTTGGTTTTAGAAATCTATTGGACCTACTAGTTTGAAGAATTTTGATGAGCAACACAAGGGCTTTAGTTTTCTTTTGTAGATTTGAATTAGGCTGTGTTTAGTTTATCAAGTGGACCATTTGGTTTGTTTATATATAACTTAGGACAAATTGTTTAATGAAACAAATTGTGAAAATTTTAATTTGTGACACTAAAACTGTTTTAACCATAACAGTTTGATTTTCTTATTTTGACTTTTAGTACCGGTCAACTCATGAGGCGCGGACCTTAAGAGTTTATTTAGCTAGATAGAATTTAATTATTTTCTTTAGCTAAATAAATCGGGTGGTTATCGTTTATTTGCGGTTCTTCCAATCGGTTCCATTTTCTATCCTTTTTCAATGAATTAGTGTAGCTTTAGTATAAAATGTTTTGCTTTGCTTATTTGATTATTATGAGTAGTGAGTAGTTTTATTAGTGCATGTTAAGTGATTAGTGATTTGGAATTTAAGTGCGGTTTTAAAAAGGTTTAAAAAATTAATAGTCAATTTAATACGTCATTTACTTTTTAATGCAATTTAAATATTGTCATTTATTTAAAACGGCATCTTTATTTACTAGTCATTTAATTTATTGAAATCTTGTATTCTAAGGATTTTACTTCGTTAAACCTAAACCCGCAATTAAGGAACATTTCCACGTCACTAGAAAGCATAGTTCTGTCATTTATATCTTTTAGATCAATTTTTAGTATAACCTGTAGTTTTAAACGTAGACTTAATATAGTTTAATTTTAGTTTAAAAACCAAAACCAAAACTTTATGACAATCAATCTCGATTTACAAACTTGAACGTAGATTTCCAATCACTCTCGCCGAGGAAAACGATACCCGTGTTGAATTACTTTTTATTTTCCGCCTATGATAATGTGTTATGATACTTCAGCTTGGCGTATATGTATTTTATAAATATTATATTATATATCGGAGGGTGTATTTGAGAACATCAGATTCTACTAAATACAGAAATAAATTGAATTGTTGATTCAAAGGAATACTAGAAAAACCAATTGAATCTGTTGATTCCATGAATCCAGAAAACAATTTACAACTATCGTTGATTTCAAAGAATACGATAATTAGACACACTCCAAACAACCGTTGATTCAACGAATACGATTATTAGAGATATCGCAAAAACGAACAAAAATAAAGCAAAAGCTTTTATTATCAAAATCAAAGATATCCTAATACATAGAAAAGACTTAATATTTATAAGAAAACTAATACAACATGATTTCAAGGTAATTTAACCGTAGGTGATCACTACGCTTTGCTGCGCATTCTGGCGTATTTCTTAGTGTACGAAACGAATTGAACGTGTAAGAGACTCAACTAAAAGCATGAACCTGAGTCAAAATGAGGCAAAGCAAAGATACTAAAATGAATGTCCTAACATATAGTCTACCCAATCATCACCAGTCATAACTTAGGTTAATTTTATTATCTTTTCCATACGAAAGCTAGCGTAAATCCTTAGAGATCATAACTTATATACTAATGTGTCAAACCCTAAAGTCAATCCTCACAGGTTATAACTTAGATACTACAGGTCGGAACCTGGCTCTGATACCATAATTGTAACACCCCGCCCCGAAACGGGCCTGAATGTCACATTTACGGAACCAAAACATATGCAAGCGAAAGACTTTACTAAAAATGGTTGGCAAAATTACACCAGTAGTTACTAGGGCAATACAAAATCTATAACATAAAGGTCTTCTAAGAGGGCAACAGATCCAAAATACAACTTCTAAACAACTTATAGTGTAGATGTGGTATGCTAGTCCATCAAAATAGTCCGATATGAGCTCATATGCACTCTTCACTCATATTCCAACTTCCCCTGGTTACCTGCCACGAGGAAAAGAAATACGGCTGAGCTAAAAAGCTTAGTGAACAAATATAAACAAAACATATAGATCAAGTATGCATAAGTAAACGAAAAAGAATCACCATAACCTGGGTAACAAAGATCTAATATCATAAAAGCTTAATGAAAAAAGTATCCAACCGAAATAGGTGGCCAAACAAAATAGGTAACCAAACAAAATAGATAGCCAAGCGGAACAGATAGCCAAACAAAACAGATAGCCAAATGAATTAGATAGCCAAACGAAACAGATAGCCAAACGAAACAGATAACCAAACGAAACAGATAGCCAAACGAAACAAATAGCCAAACGAAACAGATAGCCAAACGAAACAGATAGCCAAACGAAACAGATAGAAATGCCCCACGAGCTCGAAACAAAAGTCCAAAGCATGCCACATGCTTAGACTAAATAATCCAATATACATCGTAACATATCATATCATATCAAATTGTACATGAGAGCTGCAGACTCTAGATGTACCCTACAAAATGTGAAATGGGGTGTTGGCACCACACTAATCTATTCACCAAAACAAAACTAAACGAAGTACCTAGGATGCATCCATACGCTCCCTATAAATCAAATCATATATGGCCAAGTGCATAATAGAGCACACAAAACGAAAGGGAACGTCGTGAACTGATCACACCGCTACAAATAGTGTCACGCCAATAGTGCCTCAATGACGCGGCCATGGTACCTCCATGGCTAGTTAGCTCAGGCATCGGAACGAATAAAGGGTTCATATAGCATATCGAAACGAACATAATATGTCAAAAAAATGTCATGTCGAAACGAAACGAATAAGTTCATATACTGGCAATGTCAAATGAAGAATGTGTCGAACGACTTCAATGGAATTATCAAATAGGGTAGCGAATGAATATCTAATTAAATAAGGCAACGAATATAATGCTTGAAAAGGTGCAAATCGATACGGATCAAATGTCATAAGAATCCTTAAAGGAAAGGATAGAATATCTGTACTGAGAAGAAAGCAAACGAAAACGCAAGAACTAACAAATCGTTTTTTAAAAAAAAAAACACAAATGGGGGGAAAACCAAGATCATATATAGATTAGCATTACTTATCAAGATCGACAAATGAGATAGGTAGAATATCCGTACTAACAAATAATGCTTAAAGAGAGAGTAGATATATCTGTACCTTATCTAATCTTGACGCTAAACAAAGCCCAAACTAATATCCTCGTCAAATGATCTACTTAAAATACCCGACTACTAATTAATAACGATTGAACTAATTATTCTTTTAGTCGCATTACTCAGTCATTCCATAATAGTTCATTCAATACTTCAAATATTATTCTCAAAAACTCATATTGAGTTACGTTTCGTCCACGTTTATTTTGCTCAATCCATCATACTTAGACACCCTTTTAATTTTATTTGCTAATGTTTGTTTGTTATATCAGTGTTAGTATCATCTTATTTACTACTAACATGTAAATTAATTTTTAGTGAAGGCATTTCCTAGTAACTTTTAAACCTGTAAATATAAATCTAGTTTAAACCATGCAAAAACAACATTCTTATTGTTGGTTGACGTATAAAACCAAGAACCAAAAGACATGTTTCATAAGTATTTGACATATTAACTAAATTACTATTATGACTAAGTATAAATTCTAATATCCCAGGAACAATGTAAAGGACTCTAATTTAAAACAGTGAAGACCAGACATGTAAATTTATCATGCACATGCTTGTGTTTACGAAGAGATCGAAGAACCCGACTTATTTTATAATCGTTTATTTTCTCTTTTATGTAAACTGTTCCATCGATTTTAACCTGTACGATAGACATTTAGCGACCTTATATGATTATTATGTAAGCTCCTATATATGTCAAGTGAACCCAATTAATCGTTTAAAGATCTGACGATTCTGATTCATCACTAGTAATTGTGATCATATTATATCAACTATGTCTTTCATTTAACTAATTACTTACACTAACTTATATGTATATGCATATATGCCATTGATAATTAACGTAAAACATGGAATAGACTACCATCAAAATGTGAATGTGATTTTAGAGTTTACCTCCTAGTCAAACAAGGATAGATCGAGAAAAAAAAGAAACCAGAACCAAAATCATTCACAAACACATACGCTCCAACTGAAACCTCTAGCGAATTAAGCCAAAACCTTAACCTAAACATGCACCGAACAAGAACTCCAAACGCGAACAACCACGTTTTACATGAAGCCGGTACATAGCTAATTCTATCACTTTTGACATTCTAGCAAATAATTCCGAACGATTACTCGTAGCATTGCTTTGGTATTTTGGTTTTAGAATTAAGACTTGTTATGCCGATCGATCTAGAAAATTTGCTATAGCAAAAGTACTATGATAATGGGATTTATATTGTGGTAGTATCAATGAGTGCTTTCATTTGTGAATGAGCCACAGATGGAGACGAATATAAATAAGCCAATTATGGCTGAGATTTCGGTTTAAAAGCAACGTGTATGACTTATCCCATTTGACCACTTCTGAATTTCAAACCATTTCATTTCTCTCTTTATGATTCCATTATCAATTTTTATTAGTAATTAATAGTATATAATATGAGTATGATACTTTATATAATTAAAGGTGTAAAGAAAACTAATATTTCAAAAAGTACAAGATTTGGTGAAGATATTAGTGACCGAGTCTTACTTTTGACTATGCGGATATCTTTCATTTATATGGTATCAATACAAAATGCCCACATAGTAAGTTAATACTTTCTTTACAATATGTTTATTATATTAAGTAGACTTTGCTTCCAATGCCATTAAAAATGTAAGAAGTTATAAAAAGTTATTATGGCCATTGAAACGTAAGAGGTTATAAAAGTGTATTAATTGACTTTATTATCTTCAATGTAAACTTATTTGTACATAATTATCATCGTATTATATTAGGGGTATTATAATTCTACAACCCTTAAAAATAATAATTTCGTCCATGAAATTTAGATCGAATCACAAAAATTACGTAACAACTAGCAAAAAGATGTGACCATTCCGTTATGACTCATTTTTTATTTATTTAAACGGGTACTTATATATTACTAAAATATATACATTTCTATGCAATTATAAATCTATCCTCTAAAAAAAATTCGGACGCGAAAATTTTAACAAGAACATACAAGACGAGATTTTTTTCATGACGACCACTTATCTCCAAAATAGTTCACATTAAGGAGCTACATAAAACTTCATAAAGTGTAGGATTCTCCGCGTGTTACTCTCATGCTACTGCATGTACACCATGACGTCTCAAGGTATGCATGTAACTTGTTATTGGTATTAGTTTCTTTTAATACTTTTGTTAAGGGTATTAAGTTTTGTTACACTCATGAAAATTTTAATGTGCTTAGAGATGAAAAATGAGCTTGACTAGTGAAACGACGAACAACTTTGAAACAAGATTATCTTCAAACTAATTCTTTAGACGAGGCAAATTTGGAAGCCCTCCAGCTACGATTCACGTTGCTTTTGTTGAATGTGCACAACACTCTTAGATGACGATCTACAAATCTCCATCACGACGATCTATAGTACTTTACTAACGATTAACAAAACATCATATTATACGTTTGTGAAAAGTTAGTCGACCTATGCAATAACTGATGTAGTGAAAAAAAACAAGATAACAAATTGAATCTGTTGATTCCAATGAATACCAGAAACAAATTGAATCTGTTGATTCCAATGAATACCAGAAAACAAATTGAATCTGTTGATTCCAATGAATACCAAAAACAATCTTCTAACTATCGTTGATTTAAAGAATACCGATAATCAGGCAAACTCCAACAACCGTTGATTTAAACGAATACCGATTATTAAGAGAATATTAGCAAAAACGGCCAAAAATAAAGCAAAAGCTTTTATTATCAAAATCAAAGATATCCCAATACATAGAAAAGACTTAATATTTATAAGAAAACTAATACAACATGATTTCAAGGTAATTTAACCGTAGGTGATCACTACGCTTTGCTGCGCATTCTGACGTATTTCTTAGTGTACGAAAAGAAATGAACTTGTAAGAGACTCAACTAAAAGCATGAACCTGAGTCAAAATGAGGCAAAGCAAAGATACTAAAATGAATGTCCTAACATATAGTCTACCCAATCATCACCGGTCATAACTTAGGTTTATTTTATTATCTTTTCCATATGAAAGCTAGCGCAAATCCTTAGAGATCATAACTTATATACTAGCATGTCAAAACCTAGTGTCAACCCTCACAGGTCATAACTTAGATACTACAGGTCGGAGCCTTCAGCTCTGATACCATAGTTGTAACACCCCGCCCCAAAACGGGCCCGAATGTCACATTTATGGAACCAAAACATATGCAAGCAGAAGACTTTACTAAAAATGGCTGGCAAAATTACACCAGTAGTTACTAGGGCAATACAAAATCTATAACATAAAGGTCTTCTAAGATGGCAACAGATCCAAAATCTAATTTCTAAACAACTTATAGTGTAGATGTGGTATGCTAGTCCATCAAAATAGTCCGATATGAGCTCCTATGGACTCTTCACTCGTATCCTAACTTCCCATGGTTACCTGCCGCGAGGAAAAGAAATGCGGCTGAGCTAAAAAGCTCAGTGAATAGATATAAACAAAACATATAGATCAAGTATGCATAAGTAAACAAAATAGAATCACCATAACCTGGGTAACAAAGATCTAATATCATAAGAGCATAATGAAATAAGTATCCAACCGAAATAGGTGGCCAAACGAAATAGGTAACCAAACAAAATAGATAGCCAAGCGAAACAGATAGCCAAGCGAAACAGATAGCCAAACGAATTAGATAGCCAAACGAAACAGATAGCCAAACGAAACAGATAGCCAAACAAAAAAGAAAGCCAAACGAAACAGATAGCCAAACAAAACAGATAGCCAAACGAAACAAATAGAAATGCCCCATGAGCTCAAAACAAAAGTCCAAAGCATGCCACATGCTTAGACTAAATAATCCAACATACATCGTAACATATCATATCAAATTGTACATGGGAGTTGCAGAATCCAAATGTACCCTACAAAATGTGAAATGGGGTGTTGGCACCACACTGATCCATTCACCAAAACGAAACTAAACGATGTACCTAGGATGCATCAATACGCTCCCTACAAATTAAATCATATATGGCCATGTGCATAATAGAGCACACAAAACGAAAGGGAACGCCGTAGACTAAACACACTGCCACAGATAGTGTCACGCCATTGGTGCCTCAATGACGCGGCCATGGTACCTCCATGGCTAGTTAGCTCAGGCATCGGAATGAACAAAGGGTTCATATAGCATATCAAAACGAACATAATATGTCAACAAAATGTCATGTCGAAACGAAACGAATAAGTTCATATATACTGGCAATGTCAAATGAAGAATGTGTCAAACGAGTTTAGTGGAATTATTAAATAGTGTAGCGAACGAATATCAAAATAAATAAGACAACGAATATAATGCTTGAAAAGGTGCAAATCGATACGGATCAAATGTCATAAGAATCCTTAAGAGAAAGGAAAGAATATCTGTACTGATAAGAAAGCAAACGAAAACGCAAGAACTAACGAATCATACCAACGACCAAAGAAGCACATATAGAGTAGCATTACTTATCAAGATTAACAAATGAGATAGGTAGAATATCCGTACTAACAAATAATGCTTAAAGAGAGAGTAGATATATCCGTACCTTAGCTAATCTTGACGCTAAACAAAGCCTAAACTAATATCCTCGTCAAATGATCTTCATAAATTACCCGACTACTAATTAATAACGATTGAACTAATTATTCTTTTAGTCGGATTACTCAGTCATTCCATAATAGTTCATTCAATACTTCAAATATTATTCTCAAAAACTCATATTTAGTTACGTTTCATCCATGTTTATTTTGCTTAGTCCATCATACTTAGACACCCTTTCAATTTTATTTGCTAATGTTTGTTTGTTATATCAGTGTTAGTATCATCTTATTTACTACTAACATGTATATTAATTTTTAATGAAGGCATTTCCTAGTAACTTTTAAACCTGTAAATATAAATCTAGTTTAAACCATGCAAAAACAACCTTCTTATTCTCGGTTGACGTACAGAACCAAGAACCAAAAGACATGTTTCATAAGTATTTGACCTATTAACTAAATTACTATTATGACTAAGTATAAATTCTAATATCCCGGGAACAATGTAAAGGACTCTAATTTAAAATAGTGAAGACCAGACATGCAAATTTATCATGCACATGCTTGTGTTTACGAAGAGATCGAAGAACCCGACTTATTTTATAATCGTTTATTTTCTCTTTTATGTAAACTGTTCCATCGATTTTAACCTGTACGATAGACATTTAGCGACCTTATATGATTATTATGTAAGCTCCTATATATGTCAAGTGAACCCAATTAATCGTTTAAAGATCTGACGATTCTGATTCATCACTAGTAATTGTGATCATATTATATCAACTATGTCTTTCATTTAACTAATTACTTACACTAACTTATATGTATATGCATATATGCCATTGATAATTAACGTAAAACATGGAATAGACTACCATCAGAATGTGAATGTGATTTTAGAGTTTACCTCCTAGTCAAACAAGGATAGATCAAGAAAAGAAAGAAACCAAAACCAAAATCATTCACAAACACATACGCTCTAACTGAAACCTCCAACGAATGAAGCCAAAACCTCAACCTAAACATGAACCGAACAAGAACTCCAAACGCGAACAACCACGTTTTACATGAAGCCGGTACATAGCTAATTCTATCACTTTCGACATTCTAGCAAATCCTTCCAGACGATTACTCGTAGCATTGCTTTGGTATTTTGGTTTTAGAATTGAGACTTGTTATGCCGATCGATATACAAAATTAGCTATTGCAAAAGTTCTATGATAATGGGATTTATATTGTGGTAGTATCAATGAGTTCTTTCATTTGTGAATGAGCCACGGATGGAGACGAATATAAATAAGCCAATTATGGCTGAGATTTCGGTTTAAAAGCAACGTGTATGACTTATCCCATTTGCCCACTTCTGAATTTCAAACTATTTCATCTCTCTCTTTATAATTCCATTATCAATTTTTTATTAGTAATTAATAGTATATAATATGAGTATGATACTTTATATAATTAGGGATGTAAAGAAAACCAATATTTCGAATAGTACGGGATTTGGAGAAGATATTAGTGACTGAGTCTTGCTTTTGACTATGCGGATATCTTTCATTTATATGGTATCAATACAAAAACGCCCACATAGTAAGTTAATACTTTCTTTACAATATGTTTATTTTATTAAGTAGACTTTGCTTTCAATGCCATCAAAAACGTAAGTTATAAATGGTTATTATGGTCATTCAAACGCAAGAGATTATAAAAGTGTATTAATTAAGTTTATTATCTTCGATGTAAAATTATTTGTACATAATTACCATCATTTTAGGGGTATTATAATTCTACCACCTTTAAAAAAAATTCGTCCTCGAAATTTAGATCGAATCATAAAAATTACGTAACAACTTGCAAAAAGATGTGACCATTCCGTTATGACTCATTTTTTATTTATTTAAACGGGTACTTATATATTACTAAAATATATACATTTCTATGCAATTATAAATCTATCCTCTAAAAAAAATTCGGACGCGAAAATTTTAACAAGAACATACAAGACGAGATTTTTTTCATGACGACCACTTATCTCCAAAATAGTTCACATTAAGGAGCTACATAAAACTTCATAAAGTGTAGGATTCTCCGCGTGTTACTCTCATGCTACTGCATGTACACCATGACGTCTCAAGGTATGCATGTTAACTAGTTATTGGTATTAGTTTCTTTAATACTTTTGATAAGGGTATTAAGTTTTGTTCACTCATGAAAATTTTAATATGCTTAGAGATGAAAAATGAGTTTGACCCTGAAACGACGAACAACTTTGAAACAATATTATCTTCAAACTAATTCTTTAGACGAGGCAAATTAGGAAGCCCTCTAGCTACGATTCACGTTGCTTTTGTTGAATGAACACAACACTCTTAGATGACGATCTATAAGTCTCCATCACGACAATCTATAGCACTTTACTAAAAATTAACAAAACATCATATTATACGTTCGTGGAAAGTTAGTCGACCTATGCAATAACTGATGTAGTGAAAAAAACGAGATAACAAATTGAATCTGTTGATTCCAATGAATACCAGAAACAAATTGAATCTGTTGATTCCAATGAATACCAGAAAACAAATTGAATCTGTTGATTCCAATGAATACCAGAAACAATCTTCCAACTATCATTGATTCAAAGAATACCGATAATTAGGTAAACTCCAACAACCGTTGATTTAAATGAATACCGATTATTAAGAGAATATTAGCAAAAACGGCCAAAAATAAAGCAAAAGCTTTTATTATCAAAATCAAAGATATCCCAATACATAGAAAAGACTTAATATTTATAAGAAAACTAATACAACATGATTTCAAGGTAATTTAACCGTAGGTGATCACTACGCTTTGCTGCGCATTCTGACGTATATCTTAATGTACGAAAAGAAATAAACTTGTAAGAGACTCAACTAAAAGCATGAACCTGAGTCAAAATGAGGCAAAGCAAAGATACTAAAATGAATTTCCTAACATATAGTCTACCCAATCATCACCAGTCATAACTTAGGTTTATTTTATTATCTTTTCCATACGAAAGCTAGTGCAAATCCTTAGAGATCATAACTTATATACTAATGTGTCAAAACCTAGAGTCAATCCTCACAGGTTATAACTTAGATACTACAGGTCGGAACCTGGCTCTGATACCATAATTGTAACACCCCGCCTCAAAACAGGCCTAAATGTCATATTTACGGAACCAAAACATATGCAAGCGAAAGACTTTACTAAAAATGGTTGGCAAAATCACACCAGTAGTTACTAGGGCAATACAAAATCTATAACATAAAGGTCTTCTAAGATGGCAACAGATCTAAAATCCAACTTCTAAACAACTTATAGTGTAGATGTGGTATGATAGTCCATCAAAATAGTTCGATATGAGCTCCTATGAACTCTTCACTCGTATCCCAACTTCCCCTGGTTACCTACCGCGAGGAAAAGAAATGCGGCTGAGCTAAAAAGCTCAGTGAATAGATATAAACAAAAATATAGCTCAAAGTATGGCATAAGTAAACAAAATCGAATACCATAACCTGTGTAACAACGATTAATATCATAAGAGCCTCATGCACACACACTTAACGTATTCACCCAAATAGGTGGCACGAATAGGTAACCCCAACACACTGATAGCCAAGCGAAACAGATAGCCAAGCGAAACAGATAGCCAAACGAATTAGATAGCCAAACAAAACAGATAGCCAAATGAAACAGATAGCCAAACAAAAAAGAAAGCCAAACGAAACAGATAGCCAAACAAAATAGATAGCCAAACGAAACAGATAGAAATGCCCCATGAGCTCAAAACAAAAGTCCAAAGCATGCCACATGCTTAGACTAAATAATCCAACATACATCGTAACATATCATATCATATCATATCAAATTGTACATGGGAGTTGCAAACTCCAGATGTACCCTACAAAATGTGAAATGGGGTGTTGGCACCAACATGATCCATTCTACCAAAACAAAATAACACGACGTACCTTGATGATCATTGCTCTTCTACAATCAACTCATATATGGCCAAGTGCATAATAGAGCACACAAAACGAAAGGGAACGATGTGGACTAAACACACTACCACGGATAGTGTCACGCTATTGGTGCCTCAATGACGCGGCCATGGTACCTCCATGGCTAGTTAGCTAAGGCATCAGAATGAACAAAGGGTTCATATAGCATATCGAAACGAACATAATATGTCAACAAAATGTCATGTCGAAACAAAAACGAATATGTTCATATACTGGCAATGTCAAATGAAGAATGTGTCAAACGAGTTTAATGAAATTATTAAATAGTGTAGCGAACGAATATCAAATTAAATAAGACAACGAATATAATGCTTGAAAAGGTGCAAATCGATACGGATCAAATGTCATAAGAATCCTTAAGAGAAAGGAAAGAATATCTGTACTGATAAGAATGCAAACGAAAATGCAAGAACTAACGAATCATACCAACGACCAAAGAAGCATATATAGAGTAGCATTACTTATCAAGATCAACAAATGAGATAGGTAGAATATCCGTACTAACAAATAATGCTTAAAGAGAGAGTAGATATATCCGTACCTTAGCTAATCTTGACGCTAAACAAAGCACAAACTAATATCCTCGTCAAATGATCTACATAAAATACCCGACAACTAATTAATAACGATTGAACTAATTATTCTTTTAGTCGGATTACTTAGTCATTCCATAATAGTTCATTCAATACTTCAAATATTATTCTCAAAAACTCATATTGAGTTACGTTTCGTCCACGTTTATTTTGCTTAGTCCATCATACTTAGACACCCTTTCAATTTTATTTGCTAATGTTTGTTTGTTATATCAGTGTTAGTATCATCTTATTTACTACTAACATGTATATTAATTTTTAATGAAGGCATTTCCTAGTAACTTTTAAATCTGTAAATATGAATCTAGTTTAAACCATGCAAAAACAACCTTCTTATTGTTGGTTGACGTACAAAACCAAGAACCAAAAGACATGTTTCATAAGTATTTGACATATTAACTAAATTACTATTATGACTAAGTATAAATTCTAATATCCCGGGAACAATGTAAAGGACTCTAATTTAAAATAGTGAAGACCAGACATGCAAATTTATCATGCACATGCTTGTGTTTACGAAGAGATCGAAGAACCCGACTTATTTTATAATCGTTTATTTTCTCTTTTATGTAAACTGTTCCATCGATTTTAACCTGTACGATAGACATTTAGCACACCTTCTATGATTCTTAGGGTAAGCTCCTATAATGTCAGTGAACCCAATAACTGTTAAAGATTGACGATTTGATTCATCATCGTAATTGTGCTATATTCTTCAACTATGTCTTTCATTTAACTAATTACTTACACTAACTTATATGTATATGAATATATGCCATTGATAATTAACGTTTCAAACCACGATTTAAAACCTCTACTTGTCCACTCGTTTGTGTATGATACACGATAGAAAGACAGTGGGTAACTCCATACTTAAGCATGACCTTTGCAAATTAGTCATTGCAAAAGTAAGTACCGTGATCACTAATTATAGCACGAGGAGTTCCAAATCGGGTAAAAAGAGATTTCAAGAATTTTACGACAACTCGGGCATCATTAGTGGGGAGCGCTTTCGCTTCAACCCATTTAGACAAGTAGTCAACGGCTACGAGAATGTACTTGTTCCCTCGAGAAGACGGGAATGGTCCCATAAAGTCGATGCCCTACACGTCAAAAATCTCGCATACTGGACTTGATTTTGTGATATGTCTTTTTGCGAGATTTTTCCTTGACGTTGACATGAGTCACATGACTTCACCATGTCATGGGCATGTCATGGGCATCGCGATAAATTGTCGGCCAATAGAAACCGGAATCAAAGACGTTTTTAGCGGTGAAGTTTGCACCATGATGTCCCCCGGTGGGTCCATTATGGCAAGCCATGAGGATATCAACGGCTTCTTGGCCATAAACACATCGTCTAATCACTTGATCAGCACTAATTCTAAACAAGTAGGGGTCGTCCCAAAAAAAATGCTTAACGTCCTTAAATAATTTTTTTCTTTTGTTGGGTCGACATCCCTTTCACTATAAAATTCCTTGCATGGTAATTTGCAATGTCGGCAAACCATGGGGTATTAGAATCACCATGAAAAGATATCATTCTGAGGGTCTCGAGAGAAAATATTTTGGTAATTTCCTTTTTCTCGAGATCACCTTGATAAGGATTTTCTAATCTTGATAAATGGTCAGCCGCAAGATTCTCTGCTCCTTTTATTTCACGAATTAATGACCATCAAAATTTTGGAGTAAGAGAATCCACCAGAGCAATCTTGGCTTAACATCCTGCTTAGCAAGAAGATACTTGAGAGCCGAGTGTTCCGCATACACTATGGTATTTGACAAGACTAAGTAAGGCCAGAATTTCTCGAAAGCATACACCACGGCTAATAACTCTTTTTCCATAGTAGTGTAATGTGCTTGAGCATCCGTCATGGTCTTACTTGCATAGTGTATAGGCTGAAAATGTTTGGTCTTTCGTTGCCCTAAGACTACAACCTTACCGCATTAATCATAGCGTCACACATAATTTCAAATGGTAGGTCCTAATCGGGGGCAACTAAAATCGAGGCTTCAGTTAACTTTTTATTAAGTATATTAAACGATTCAATACATTCTTTCGAGAAAATAAACAGGGTTTCTTTTTCTAGAAGATGGGTCATCGGCCGGGCGATTTTAGAAAAATCTTGGATAAATCGACGATAGAACCTGACGTGACCTAAAAAACTTCGAACACCTTTAACGAAAGTTAGATGAGGGAGTTTAGCTATAACATCAACTTTAGCTCTGTCGACCTCAATCCCAGATCTAAAAAATCTTATGGCCGAGGACATTGCCCTCTTTTACCATGAAATGGCACTTCTCCCAATTTAGAACTAAATTAGTGTCTTCACACCTTTTGAGCATTTTGTCTAAATGGGAGAGGCATGAAGAGAAAGAATCCCCGAAGACCGAGAAATCGTTCATGAAGACCTCCATTGTTTCCTCGATCATGTCATGGAAAATGGCCATCAAGCACCTTTGGAACGTACCCGGAGCATTACATAAACCGAAAGGCATGCGTCGGTAGGCAAACGTCCCATAAGGGCAAGTGAAGGTGGTCTTCTCTTGGTCTTACGGGTCAATAGGAATTTGAAAATATATCGAGAAACCATCTAAAAAGCAACAGTACTCGTTCTCTGCTAAACGTTCAAGCATTTGGTCAATGAAAGGAAATAGGAAATGGTCTTTACGAGTAGCATCTTTGTCGCTTACAGTAATTCAATACAAACGCGCATCCATAACTAACCTCGTAGGAATTAAACTCATTCATCATCGCTTTTCAACTCCGGTATGCCACCTTCTTGGTAACCAATGAACGGGGCTCACCCAACGGACTATCAGCGATAGGGTACATCAATCGGCATCAAGAGAGTTTGATAACTTACTTTTCGATCACTCATGAATTTTCGGATTCATCCTTCTTTGATGTTGAACCCGCGTTTGCAGTTCCTCTCCATTAATATCTAGTGAGTACCAAAAACGGGGTCGATGCCCTTACTGTCGGATAATTGTACCTCTGATGGCCGTTTGTATAACTTAAGAACCTTTAATAGGGCGGCTTTTTCATTTTATAAATCTTTAGAAATTATGATGGGTACTTATCGGTTCTCTAAAAACGGCGTATTTAAGATGAGACGGTAACTCCTTGCGCTCACCGCTGAGCATGATAGTGCCTACCATATGACTTATATATCCCCCGAGTGCAGCCATATATGCCGCGCCACCTCGAGACACGGGTGAGACTATGCTGCTGTGAGGGATGATTACACTGCGTCTTTATTAGCTCAAAAGATATTGAGCGTCCCGCGCGCTGACACTCGGCTCTATCGCACGCCTGCGTTCATTAGCTAACCAGATCCCGTTTCACAAGGTTCGCAACGCTATAGTAGACAGATCGATTGCTTCGTGTAACCTAGCCTATGTAGTGAATCGTCCAAGCCACATCTCTACGTAGAGATCCCAGCGCGGCTCGTTGAACTACACTCGGTGTCAACGATCTAGACTGGCCCCCACCCCCCCTCGCTGCCTTCTTCCAAAATGAAACGTCTACTCCTCTCTTCAGGCAACTCCTCATCGGAACGCGGGGGAAGAAGAAGCAATGATTAGGTCTGAAGGAGTGGATTTCCACTGTTGAACCTAATCCAAAATAAATCCAAGCACTTCTTGAGACTACTCCTACAAGAAAGTCTATGACATTGATTGATGACCTATTATCATATTAATGGTATGGAAGTAGTATCTCGAAGTGTGCCCGACTTTAAACGTAATGGCCTCATCATTGACTCGAAGAGTTAATTCTTCACCATGTACATCGATTAAAGTTTGTGCCGTCCTCAAGAAAGGTCTCCCGAGACTGAGGAACTCGAGGCCTCAACATCGTATCAACTACAACAACGTTCGGCCGGGAAGGAAAATTATAACTTTCCTACTTTTACAAAAACATCTTCGGCGACACCTTTCGGATGAGCGACCGATCGGTCTGCAAGTTCGAGTGTCATGCGGGTCGAAGTGAGTTCCGGGAGCGAAAGCTGCTTCCACACGGAAAGAGGCATTAGATTAATGCTAGCGCCAAGATCGGCCAAGGCTAAGCACTCATCTAGCTCCGGAAAATCACACGGGATGAGAAATTTGCCGGGGTCTCCAAGTTTTTCGGGCAACTGTTTTAGGAGCACCGCCGAACAATTTTCATTTAACGGAGTATTTGCTAATTCGAACAACTTTTCCTTATTACTAAGTAAACTCTTAAACGTAGAAGCAAACTTCGGCATATGAAGAAGAGCATCCGCGAAGCTAATATCAAAGTGTAATCTTTGAAAGATTTGAAGAAACTTCAACATTTGATTATTAGCTTTTTCACGGAGCTTTTGGTCGTTAAGCCTTAAAGGATAAGGTATCTACGGTTTAGGATTAGGCTTTGGAGCAACTTTGGGCTCCGAAATAGGAATTTAGACAACCTGGACGTGTGCGATACTTTCTGAACTTGTAGTTTGCACCTTGTCCTTTGTCGCCTCGGTTTCACGTTCCACTTCCTTCGGGAGAGGATAAGGAGTAGGTGGAATCGTAGGTCCATCATAAGCAACACCACTTCGGGTGGTGATAGCTTTCACGTCACCTCTCGGGTTAGCTACGGTATTACTAGGAAGTGATCCCGAACCTGAGGAATTTTGTTTTTGCATAGTAAGATTAGTTAACATGTTCATTATTTGGTTGTTTTGATTTTCTATCTTGTTGGTTCTTGTATCAAGAGAAGATTTGAATTCATTTCGCAATTTCGTCTTCATATTAGTCATTTGAGTTTGCATGGCTCTCAAAGTAGCTTCATTACTTTTCATGTAGTTCGTTAACTCATTCGAAGGTCCAACCGGAGCTTGAAAATTTGGAGCTTGATAATTGTTGTTTCCTTGATTGAAGTTTTGCCCTCTTCCTTGATTGTTCGGAGCTTGATAATTTCCTTGATTTTGATTGTACCGATTGTAGTTTTGATTGTTTTGCACATTCGGAGGAAAACCGGGTGGTCCTATTTGGTTGCTAGCACGATAATTCAGGTCTCCTTGAGGATGGTATCCGGGACCTCCTTGATTGTAGGTCCTCGTGGCTGCATAAGCATTAAAAGTGTTGCTATCGGTAGCAAGACACTCATAGTATGGATGCGGTCCACCACAAGTCACACAAATCTCATCTACGGCTTTCACGGAAGCTTGTTGATTAGCCTTGTTCATAAGCACTAATTCCTTAACCATCTCGGTAAGAGTGGTAACATCCGGAGAAGGAGATGAAGAAGAAGTAGTAGCACTCACTTTTGAAACAATCGGTTTGTTTCATGAAGCACATACTTTCGACTTATTCTCAATAATCATCAAAGCATCTCGAGGTGTACGGTTCAAAAGATTACCACCGGCGGCGGCATTTAGAGAATCTTGATCGGATTGTGTCAATGCATTGTAAAACGTATCGATTTGGTGCAATTCTGAAAAACCGTGATGTGGGCATTTATGAAGAAGATCTTTGAAACGATCACATGCCTCACTAAACGTTTCCTTAAACTTTTGTTGAAAATTCGTGATATCGTTCTTGAGATTCGTAGTCTTCGAAAGAGAAAAGAAATAATTCAAAAACTTAGAAACGAGATCTTCCCATGTAAGGATAGAACGAGGGGGTTCTTTTTTAAGCCTAATCCGGGCGGCCCCCTCAAGAGAAAATGGGAAAAGCATCAATTTGATAGCATCGTGTGGAACATTTTTGTATTTAAGCGTAGAAGTGAACTTGTTAAACCAACGAATATGAGCATAAGGGTCGTCCCTTTCAAAACCATGAAATTGGCTCGAAGTTACTAATTGAAGTAACCCGACTTTCAACTCAAAATTTTCGGCAAGTTAGCGGGAATAACAATTGCATCTCCGTAACCCTCGCGTGGGTGTTGGGTAGTAATTCCGACCATAGTATGCGTTTCAGCACAGTACTAACAACGGGAGTCTCTACATAGGTTCGAAGCTCGGGTTTTGACTATTTGCTTGGAACGTCTATGATTACGTCGCTTCGGAATCGTGGAAGATTCAACAATTAAATTCGATGAAGAGCGAGTGCGCATGCACTAATAAAAATAAAAAAGAAATAAAAAGAAAAATATATATTTTTGCAAACCGATAGTCAAAAGTTTACGGTAGCTCTTTAGAAAATGCACAAAGAGCGTAGAGGGTGTAAGCGTTGAAGGCGTTTAAAAACTTTTTCCTTTTGGGTCGAAGTTCGTAGGATCGACCCTCCTTATACCTCTCTTATAGTTTTTTAATCTAAAGGTGAGCCGTTTAAACAATTGACAAAACGATTTCTTTCTTTTTTTTGGTTTTAAATTTTTTTGGTACTTTCAATACTTTAGGAAAAGTATTGTTGGTATTTTAAAATTTTCTTAAAAATAAATCAAGAAAAAATAAAATATTTTTGTATTTTTTAAAGTTTTATAAAAGAAAATAACTTCACGAGGAAGGGTCTTCAAAACACTAATCTTCAAACTTCAACTCGATATTCGTTACACGCCTCCTCGGCAGCGGCGCCAAAAACTTGATTCGATCAAAATAGTCTATATAAAATATATTATATATCCTAAATATCTCAAATAAGAAATAGTATAGAGAGTATCCCGTTTGATAAAAATTGCTTGAGGACAAACAATAATTTATCTCCCGAATGTCGTATCCCGACGATTTGTGTTTGTTGTTTGATTGATTGATATTGATTGGTTGGATTGATTTGGTTTGTGTTTGATTTTGAAATGGATATTATCGAAATTAGATGTGTTGTGGAATTTTGGATGATGATGATTTGTTGCTGAATTGATGTGATTGGTTTTTGGGGTGATTTTGTTGTTTTGGTTAGAATGTCTGCGTTGTGGAGGGATTGGATTGGATTTTGTTTGAATGTTTTTGTTCGTTGTTTGTTGGTTTTAGCCTAAAATACCAAATTAGTAATAGTATAGTGAGTATCCCGTTTGATATAAAAATTGCTTGAGGACAAACAATATTTTATCTCCCGGATGTCGTATCACGACGAAGTGTGAATTGAAAACCTTGTTTCGGTTTGTGATCGCGTGCTTGAATAATCAATATTTTGTATTTTGGATTCTAAACCTAATAACGCAAAGGGAAAGCATATAAAAGGCACGCTAAACTAGAATTAAAGGCACAACTAAATTCTAACGACAATTAAAAACTTAACGACTAACGGGGTAACGGATAAACAAAAATTATCAAAATTAACTCTAAAAACTTAAAATGCAAATTTCCTCAAACTAAAATGATAAAATTAATTTTTAGAAACAGAAAATATATTTTTTGTATTTTTATTATTTTTAAAACTAATTTTAAAGCCTTTTAAACTAAAAACTCAATTAAAAAATATTAAAAGAAAACTGAAAATTCTAAAAAAAATCAAGAAAAATACTAAAATGAATAACAAAGGTTTAGGAAGAAAAAGAAAGTTCACAGCTTATTTCAATAAGCTGTTAAAATTAAAATAAGCTAATAAGCTAAAACTAAACTTACTATAACAATTAAATGTTGCAAATGGTTTACGAAAAACACCCAGGGCATAGTGGTATAGGTGTATGTGTTGTGAAGAGGAGGTCACAGGTTCGAACCCTGTGACTTCCTTTTTGAAAAATTATTTTTTTTATTTTTCTTTTTGAAAAAGCTAATCTATAAGCTAAAATAAGCACTTTTAATAAATGGACTTTTTGACAGAACCTAATAATAAGCTATAAAAAGCTAAACAAAAGTGACAGTTAGGACTACTTACTACTTAGAAATTAAGCTAAATGATTTGGCTTTTTAGGAACTTAATAAGTAATAAGTAAAGAAAATAAGCTGTAACAGACCTAGACCCTACCCTAATAAGCACTTAAAACCACAAATAAGCAAATCAAATAAGCTCATAAGCATTAAAAAGACTTAGGACAACAGACTCTAAAAGACAGTTTAAAAAGCATTTTTGACAGACTTTAGGCTAAGCTAAAGGACAAATAAGCACTTTAAATAAGCTAGAAACTAAAAAACAGATTAAGACTTAAACTCAAATGACTCAAATAAGCTAAATTAAAGCAAACTAAATTAAGGATTAAGCTAGAAAAAGCAAGATGAAAGTGGCAGACTACCCTATTATTTTTGGCTTTTTAATTTTTAAAGGATTACTAGCAGGTTAAAAATAAGACTCACTAAGCTATATGAAATGCTAAAAGCTTAAACCAGATAAAGTACTAGACTCAATAAGCAAATATAAACTAGAATTTAGCAATTAAGACCTATTAATAAGCTAGAACTCCCATTTAAAAGTGACTGCATACATGACATTTGATTTAGACTCTTTATGCTAAATGACCTTTTGCAACTAAAATTTTAAAACTCAAAACTGACTTTGACACTTTAAAACTGATGTGCAATGCTGTATTTAGACTCTTAATTGGACACAAAACATTACACTTTAGCAAGCTTTTTATAAATGCAAGATTCAAACAGTCTAGGACACTTATACTTGACAGATTTGCATATTTGATAAAAGAAACTAGAAAACTTAACCACACCTATTTTGAGCTTATGAAAACTACCATATAGAACTAATTTGAGCTTATGAAATTCATTTAAGTGACTAAAGCAGCCTGCAAGGCTTTTTATCCTATAAAACCTTCTTATCCCAAACACCCCTTTAAAAACATGAACTGTCAGATTTAAGCTAAAACAGACATGAATAAGTTACCAAATAATAAAACAGATTAAGTACTAACTATATTAGGGACTAATAAGCTATTACCTTTTAGAAATAAGCATTAACTAATAAGCTAAATTAAAAAAGCTATTAAGACTAAAATTGGACAGATTCAATTAAATCTTAAACTAGACTACTGTAAACTAAAACCTAAACTTATTAAGCTATACTAAGATTGAATAAGCACAGATAAGCAACCGAAATAAGCAGATAAGCAGTTTGATAAGCTAAACATGAAAATAAACTAAAAAGTGAAATAAGAGATATACCTTGATCCCAGCTAAACAGGGATCTTAAACTTGCTCAAAAGACCTTATCTACAAGCTAGCTTATCTTCCAAATGGCTTATTCAGTTAATTTGAGTGGATTAGATACAAACAACTTATTCAGTTAAGCTTAAGGGAAGCTTAAATGATTGAATGATAGCTTATAAGGTAATGAGAGCTTAATGAGCTTTTAAGTGATGTCTAACACATTTTGAGTAAAGTTGCATAAAAGTAAAAACAGAATTTAAAGACATAATTTAAATAAAACTGAGATTCTTATTAATAATCAAACGTTTTACAAGCTTTTAAAAGAGGGAATGACATTAAAACAAGACTATAAGCTAAAAGTTACACTAATAAGCTACTCAAAACTATAATAAGCTAAATGATCCTACTGTGTGATTTTGCCCCTCTATTTATAGTCTGAAGAAGAAGGTTCTAGGAGTATAGGCGCGTCCTCATCATCCAATCCTAGCCCTTGATTCGTAACCGCCTCCAATCAATCATCCTTAGCCCTTGATTTGATACACGTCTCATCAACCAATGATATGCCTTAGGATTGCCAGTGTAGACTTAGGTGATGTCAGAGCTTGTCAAAAAAGCCTTCTAGAAACTCAGGAGCATGTGGGTGAATGATTTACCCTATGTGTATACGTTGCTTTGTGTAAAAATTGGGAGGGAATGGGGATAAACAGTAAATGTTGACCCCAAGTTTTATTAATTTGACTTGGACTTCAGGTTTAACGGTTTGGGCTTTGACTAGTCTTTGGGCCAGGTTAAGGATTTTGGATTTTGGACTTATGAATTTAGATTTGGACTTAAGGTTATGAAATTCGAGTTATAATGGGCTGACCCGGCCCAATAAAATAGGAACGGGTTAACCCATTAAAAATGAATCTGCCTTCGGTTTCGATTTCTCATACTCTTCTAATTACGTGCTCGGTTTTGTCTGTTTTGTCTTCGTTTTTTGTCCATTCTTGGTATATCCGTTTCCTACACAATAAAATTCACAATACAAACAAATACAATGTATTTACTATGTATTTTTGGTCATTTAAACTCATTTTAATAAGGAAAAATGTATGTGATTAAACACATATCAAAGCCTTTTAACAACATAAGTTAAAATGCTCTCCTTTTCTCTTCGACGAAAACATCATTTTCTCTTCGACGACAACATTCTTTCTCTTCGACCATACATTCTTTCTCTTCGACGAAACATTCTTTCTCTTTAACGAAAACATCATTTCTCTCCGATGAAAACATTTTTTTCGACGAAAACATTATCTCTGTTCGACGAAAACACTTTTCGTCTTTCGATCACACCTCTTCCTTCTCACTCAACCACGCCTCTTTAACCATAGAGATGGCTAATATCTTTCCTCCACTATTTCTGCTACCACCTTTAAGACAAACGTATACCTCGTCGTGTGATTGTTTTATGAATATTCGCAATGCTCAGGAAGAGCTACATAACTTTTTGAGTATAGTTTATCATACGCTAACCACCATCCGTCTTGACATTGTCAAGCTCTTCGTCTCTATCTTCATTTGTTTTCTTTATTATTATTATTATTATTATTACTATTATCGCATACGAAACACACCGATGATACGTCACCATTTCCTTCGGGGCAATGTACAAAAGGAAACATCTCCATCGAAAAGGTTGCATCTGAAGATAACATTGCCGACATTCTTTCTTTACCCCTCAAGCGTGAATCGCTAAATTATTTTCGTCAAGGTTTAGGAATGATGGAACACATTCCATAAATCGTTCTCTTTTTTTCTTCTAGCTTTGATTCTAGTCCGTGTTCCATTCCGTGTCGTGACAACTTAACTACTTCATCCGAAGTACTTTAAGTATTTTTAATTACCAAAATGCAAATTAAAATGTCACTCTTTTAGAAAAATTCATCAAATTCCCCAAACATCCCTTCTGTTGGCGGTCCAGCGGCCCCCAAATCTATTCTGGCGGCCCCCAGATATATCTGGGACCGCCGGTAGCAACTTGTAATCCCATTCATTTTTTTCTCCATAACCTAACACTTCCTCTCTTCTGGTACGAGTTGACGTCTACTCCATACCCAAGACTTTACCCAATATCTCTCTATAGATCAATGGGTCATCCTCATATCCCAACACTCATAAGCATCGTTGCTTATGTTTTCAAGAGTCAAGTGAATTTCATAATGAAATGCATCTCATTATCAAACACATTCCTTACAATCGATAGACTTATAAGCCATCACTTCACAATAAATCCCCTCACATACAAACCTTGGTCCTCACATCTCGCATACATCTAGTCTCAAATTCATAGACGATTCTTCTCACTCCTAAACGTTTCTTCTCTCATCTAGTAGTCGTTTCACTTCTAATAGTCTTTCTACTTCTAATAGTTTCTTCTCACTTCTAAACGTTCCTTTTCACTTCTAATGAGTCTCTTCATCTTTAACGTTTCTTCTCACTTCTATACGTTTCGTCTCTCTTCTAATAGTCTTGTTACTATTAGAATTCCTCCTATATCCCTTGACAACGTAATTATTTCATCTAAAATATTTAAGCAATTTACGAAATGCAATTGTCACTCCTTCAAAAAACTTTCCACAGTCTAGAAAGTGAAGAACATAAAGAATATATTAAATCTTCAAGTGTTATTAATTCACCACATTGTTGAGTCTCCCATTATTCTTCCACCATGAAAGAACTACCTCATTTCACATCCCACCTTTGTTCCTCAACATTGTCAACCAACAAAACACTAAACAAACCCACGAATTCCTAGTCATCCACTTTTGACTCGATAGGATCATATGCACATCAATTGTTAGTGTAAATGATATATCAATCTTTTCTATCAACCTCTCGTCAACACATTCCTTCTTTAGTATCGCTCATCCTTTATCACTTTTCGGCTTTATGGAATCATTTTCATCCAAGACCACATCGTCTCCATCCTCATCTTATTTTTCTTTTTATTCTTTTAAAGTATATATTTTTTTGACATATTTTGCCAAGATATTAAGTGTCATTCGTCTACTTTTGAAAGGTCATTCTCATGATATTTTTGTGTCAACCAATAAACGAATCCCATTCTCGTTTATTAAAAGTGGGTCTAATCTATCTCCGTAAACATACATCTTGAGTCTTTTAATTATATCATTTAGATTGTTATTTTTAAAATAATGTTTGCATATGTCTAGCTTCTAACTTTCTTTTAAAGTGTCATACTTTAGAATACTAACACCTAAAATGCATGTCTAGCTCCTCGCTAATATCTTGTTATATATATATATAATTAATATATATATATATATATATATATATATATATATATATATATATATATATATATATATATATATATATATACACCGACGGGGAGCACTAGCAGCGCTTACTCATTTTAAAATTTGCATCGAAACTTCTTAGAGAATCGATGGTTATTTATTTGATCCATGGATCGTTAGAGTCAAATATGACAAGCGAATGATTATTATCATAGGGACGCAATGAGCAAGGGGGGGAGTTAGGGAAGATATAGTGGGGTACAATAACATGAGTTGGGTTTAAAACTATGATGATAGAATACTTCACTTAGGATGAATGCAAGCTCTCTTTTAATTGAAGATAGGATTGGAGATTTGTCAAATACATGATGGGTTGTATTCATACTCTAAATACCTTCACTGCTCCCACTTCAAAAATCCCCTCAACCTTAAGGTCCTCATCTCATAACTTCAACTTATCTTACTAGATGTACCTACCTTCTTTTCAAGCCTTCTACTTAAAAATCTATCATGACCTCCTCTAAAATTATCCAAACATAACTTCTTAAACCTACACATAACTTCCTCTTATTCCTTAACTATATACTTGGAGCACCTACCTTTTCCTCATTCATTCACTTATACACTCAAAAAGTACCTACCTGTCTTCTCTTGCTTCCTCTCATCTCTCATGACCTTTTCTAAACTATCCAAGAAACATACAATCACCTTTACCTTTATTTTTCATATCCTTCTCCTCATCTATATACTCGAAGCATATCTTCTTCTCATTCCTATAATGCATATACCCGAAACACATTACAATTTCTCTATCTTCGTCTTATATTTACATAATACCTTTCTTGGCTTAGACAAAAAAAAAAAAAAGGGGGAGAAGGGGTGTAACGACTTACTTTTAACTTTATATGTGATATAGTTTACATTGTTAGCATCATCATCAAAAAGGGGGAGATTGTTAGTGAAAATATTACGATATTTAATCTATACGATCTCTTTATGTTTTGGTGATGACAAACATGTGACTTGTAATACGTAACGTAAAGTGCGCAAGTTACTCGTAAACAACAATATCACTTGCATACATTGTATCAACATCTCTCGACGTCTCAAGTATGCATCAGAAGGACCATTGGTTTAACCTGATGTAAATCACGCAAGGTTTTACCCCCCCCCCCCAACCCCCCCCCCCCCCCCCCCCCCCCCCTAATAAACACAAATCATTAAGACTTTAATTAGTGATAATGAAAATAAGTTTTCTTCTGTAATCCATCATATTTTAATAAAAACTAGACCTTTTATAAAAATACAATAATAGATGTAAATTTAAATATAAATATGCTTTATTTTAAAAACATAAATTTGATATTTAAATTTCCCCCCAAAACTGCTGCCAGCTAAGTCAGATAAACCTTTCCACCACAAACAAGATTAAAAATCAAGAGCGTCTTCCTAGCGGTCAGGTCTAGGGGCGTCCCTTAGGGCTAGGTGGCCCCTTATATATAAGGGACCAACGGGAACGCCCCCAGCTGTCCGTTGGGGAATCCGGGCTATAAATACTGGTCCACCCCTTGCTAAAAATTAACCCTCTTTGTACATATTTTTCAAATTTCCTTTCCTCTTTCTAAATCCCCTTTCTCTTCTAAATATCTTTGATCCTAACCATTAGTTTAATCTTATTTAAATGTGATCTAATCTTCTATCCTTTCCTTCTTCCCTCATGTGCAAGAGAAGAACTTCGGTCATCTTCAAGATCCGAAGTTATGTAGTTGTTAGTCATATTTGTAACATTTGTTACATTTAGATCAAGTCCATGTCTTCCAATCTTTAGTAGTGTGTAGATCCAAATGATGTATATATTTGGATGGGTTGATTGAGGGTTGGTTAGTATTTTAGGCCTTAAAATACATTGGTGAAGTGGTAGATTGGTTCTAGCTAAGATTAGGACTCGACATCTAGCTTAGTGTCAGAAAATAATGTAAGCGACGCGGTTTATGTGTTTAGAACATAAAACATAAGGTTTGTTATGTTAGGCCATAAAACATAACGGGTTTAGTTGTACCCGAAGAAGAACTTGACATCTAGCTTAGTGTCGGAAAATAATGTAAGCATTGGTATAAGGTTTTCTCCGCCGAAAGGGAGCTTGTTGATTAGTGAAGTAACTCTCGAGTTGGATACTTGAGGAGTGGAGTCTAGTGAACAGGAGCTTCGTGACCGAACCACTATAAATCACCGTGTCGGTTTTCATTTTCTTTTACCTTTCGCTTTACTTATTTCTTTACATTTACCGCTTTACTTTTATACTTGCATTGTGTTCATAATTGTGTAAATGGTTGTGTATATCTTGTTAGTTAAGGTTGTGTAGCTCTTTTTGATAAATATTATAAGTATGATTATATTGTTAGAATATGTGTTAGCTATTATAAACCAATTATCGACACTTCTCATATTGTGTCAAACTTGATTGGTGATTTGATACAAAAGATCTAGTTTGAAAACCCCTTCTGGAGGCGGTCCCATAAATCAGGTGGCCCCCTAATATACTTGGCGGCCCCCATATATATATATATGGGACCGCTAGTAGAAAAGTGATGTAATCTTTGATTATAAAGTTTTTAAACGGAAACATATTCAACCCCCCTCCCCTCTATGGTTTCCACACGGTGTAGTTAGTTCATAAGCAACATGTAAAGGCAATTTGGGTGTAATCCTAAAATTTACCAATTTAAACAAGTTACTCCATCTAAATCCATAGTACTTATTATTGCGGTCTCGAGTGATATACCAAGCCAAGTTCTAAAGTCTACAACATCACCGGCACACTCATATTTTGTAGAATTTAGGTAAACATTTGGAAACGGAAAGGTTAAATCCCCACAATTATCTAACAAGGGTTATTGTGTGCAGGTTATGTATCAAGTAATTTCACAAAAGTATGCTTGAAATTTTTTAAAATTTGAGCATAATTTAAGCATTTTAGTGTGAAAATTAGGACAAGTAAACATTCTAATTCCATCCCCCCACTTAAATTATACAACGTCCTCGTTGTATATATAAAACATTAAATACAGGAATTTAAAAAGAGTTAGAATGAGAAACTCCCCTGATATTTGCTCGGTAGATTCTCCAAGCTGCGTTTATGAGCAAGATTGTGTGCTGAAAAAGCGTCTGAATCCTAGCATGAACAGCACACACATAGAATTCCAAAAAATATGCATTCCACCAACTTTGTCGATATTTCTTTCTCGAGGTCCTGTATAAAATATAGGAAGAACAAGTGCATTCCTATCTTGGTACCTACGGTTAATTTAAACTAAACTAAACAAACTAATTACGAGTCAGTCTTGTGGATACGGTGTATTAGGTTAGTGAATACGCCGTATTCAAAATCTGACAATAATGTATTTAAAGTGCAATAAAATAAAGACTGATAACGTCTAGACAATCAATACGCCGTATGGTATGGAGCGGACACGCCGTATTGATGTTTAGGAAGACAGACTTGATAACAAAATTAAATAACAATCCAGGTTGTCTCTTGGGAAGCACTTTTGTTTACAACGAAGTCTTAAAGTTA
>BQNB010046749.1:0-43525 GCA_026074375.1 Tanacetum coccineum
TCTTTCTACCTCGTTTGACCCTCCATAACACTCCAAACCTCTCATTATCCTTAAACCCCACAACTCACATGGGATTGCCATGTTGGCAATCCAAACCCACACAAAAACCAATCAATGGCTGTGAGCACTCGGCTTGGGCATCAAGGATTTTAAAGGGCTGAGATATGCTTGACATTGCACTCTCACAAGAAACACAATGCACTTCTTGTGTCTACAAGAAAGCACAAGACAAGAAGACAAAGAAGACACAAGACCTAGTCGATTTCCTATATAAAGATTGTAAAGCCATTGTGGCTAGGAGAGTTCAAGTTCGTTTTTGAAAAGTAGTTTTAGAAAGTAATTTTTAAGTTAAGTGTTTTTCAGTTTAAAGCTTTTGTACTTGTACTTCATTTTAATGAAATTAAGTTAAGTTGTTTTACTTGTGTTCTAAATTGTCTTTTTAAAGTCTTTAAGCTTTCATTAAAACAAAAGCTATCATATAATCTTCCTTATAAACATTTTCACCAAACTTTAAAGAAAACTCAAGAAAATAGAAGGTACTGTTGGATTAAAAAGCTTGGATGAATGAGCTATTATGGATGGCTTATTGGGTTTTCAGCTTAGTTTTGGCTTAATTATAAGCTGGGTAGGGAGTTAGAGCTTATTTAGGTCCCAAAGATCCTTTTTGAGAAAAGGATCAAAGGTACATTCTCTTTCAAATTTAGCTTAATTACTGTAGCACAACTTATTTAGCTTAATTCTCAGCTTATTTGTATTTTTTATGCTTATTAGTGTTGGTTTATGCTAAAGTTTGCTTGTTAGTGCTTGACATTTCATTGTATGCAATTTACCTTCAAAACTGCCAAAAATAGCTTTAACTGTCCTAGCTTATTATCATTTCTAATTTGCTTATTTGTCTTACTTTTTATCTTATTAGTGTTTAATATGGGTTAAGTGGTATTTTTCTTTTCAAAATTTCAGTTTAAACTAGCTCTTATAGTTTTTTTTTAAAGTCATTTTCAAAAATTAAGGGGTGTTTGGGTAAGCATGAAAAACGGGTCAAAAGGTTTTGTGATTGGGTTGGGGCCACTCAAGTAGATTTAGATTAAGTTTTTAAGCTCATTTAAGCTGTTTTTAAGAGTCTTCAAGTTTGAAAATTGAATTTCAAAAGTTTTCTAAACCAATTTCAAAACTGTGATTTTTTTAAGAGAACCCCAAGTGCTTATTTAGATAAGCACTTGGATTTTGAGTTAAGATTTCAAAAAAAATGTTTTGTGTGTTTATTTCAAGCTGTCAACACCCCTTGGTCTTTTGACTTTTGAGTCAAAAACCACCAAGTGTTTTAAGTAGCAGTTTTAAAAACTAAAGTCCCTTTTTCACTGTCAAAATTCAGCAGTTTTAAATGAGTTTTAAAAGTCAAAAATTAAAATTGTTGTGCACAAGTCTACTACATGTAGTACATTAAGCTGTTCAAGCTTATTTTTTTGTTTTGAGCTTATTTGACAGCTTTTAGAAAGCTGTCAAATAAGCCACTTGTGTTAAGCTTTAATCTCCCCTGGTGCAAAGGGGAGATTTTAAGCCCTCTTTGCTTAAGCTTTTAGTGTACAACAGTCTAATTTCTTGGCTTATTTTGAGAGTCTATAAGCCTTTTGATAAGCCCTTTTCTTTTCAGCCCTTAGCAAGCTTATTTGATGGCTTATTTTTAAGCTCAAACTAGCTCTTTCACTGTTTTTAGCTTAGTGTTAGTGTAGGACTGCTTATTTTTTCTTTAGGCTTTTACAAACTTATTTTTAATAAATCGATTGTTGTCGCTCAATAGCTTTTTAGGTTAGTGTGATAAGCTGTGATTGGCTTATTCTCCTTTTTCCTAGCTTATTTGTCCAAAAGGTTAAGCTTTTAGCCCTTTAAGCTTGTTTCAGCTTCTGTCATTAAGCCCTTTTTCAGCTTATTTAGTCTTAGCTTTTAAGCTCCTTAGTGCTTATTAGGCTAGCTTAGGAGTCCCTTTAGCTTATTTTGTCCATGTCCTAGCTTATTTGTCCACCATAGTCCAAATGACTTAGTAATATTTTACCTTAAGCTAGTTTACGCTTCTGTCATTTTAAGCTTAATTAATCTTTTTCATAAAAAGTCGTAGTTGACAAAGTTGTTAAGCCCCACGAGCTTAACAACTTTGCTTCACAAATTTTTCCAAAAAAAAAAGAGGGAAAGACAAGGGGTCCGGGTGAGCAATGACTGAACCGGTCCCCTCGATACGTCCACCTTTTTACACATCATACCGTGCGCCCTTGGTCTTTTGCGTTAAAGTCTCATGGGCCTTAATACTTATCACTCGTGTTTGGCTTTTTAAAGCCAATAAGCTGTTTACAGCTTATTACGAGCTTATATTTAAGCCAATTTTGGTGTTTTACTTTTGTAGATAATATAGTGTAAAGTATTTTTAGTAAAAATTTCAGAATTTTTCAAAGTCATTTAATATTTTTTACAATTTAATTTAGTTAAAAGTTTTAAAAATTCATAAAAAATACAAAAATTATCAAAAAAATATTTTTCTTTTTTAGAAAATTTTATTTGTCATATAGCTATTAGGAAAATTTACTTTTTCGTAGTATTTTTACAACCTTTGTCATTTATTAAAGAGCGGTCCGGGTGAGGTTTTTTTTGTTGACCGTTTTTGGCGTCATAACGAACTCCGTTTTCGGTCTTTAGGTCTTTTTTTTCTTCGAGTATTTGTCCCTAGAGTAGTTTAGAAGTGAAAATTTCTTCGTAGGGTTAATTTTGAAGATTTTAGGTTTTTCCCCCTTTGTTCGGGATTCGTGCTCTTGTTTCCTAGCTTAATTTCGTAAGTTCTAGGTTTTTTCTTTACGTTTTTGTTTGTTATTGTTTAATTTAACTTTCCACACTCTCAAATCATTTTTCTCATTCAAACTCCAATCTTTCGACTGTATCGATTCTCCAGTCCAGCCTCGTTGGGGATAAACGACCCGGGAACATTCTATACTACTTCTCGGTTTTATTGATTCTGCTTTTAGACTATTCTTACTATATATATATTATATTATATTATATTATATTATATATATTTTAAGGTGTTACGTTATGCAGCATCCAATGTTTGGCGCCGTTGCCGGGGAGGCTGTGAAAACGACTATCGTTACGTTTGACAAATTGTGTTTGAATCTGTGAATATTTTCTTTATAAAAACATAAAAAAATACAAAAATATTTTTCATTTTCTTTTATTAGTATAATTATCAGATAAAACCAAAGAAAAAAAATTCAAAAAATATAAAAAACATTGTTCCTAAAAAGAAATAAATTCACAAATTGGTAAAAATACCAAAATATAATATTCTCAACTGAGGTATTATCATAATAACTTCCGGTGAACTTGTTGGTTCCCAACTCGAACAAAAGATTTAAAAACTTGCCATTTGTGTCTCTTACGACGAACGGCTCACCTTGAAAAGCTAAACAAACTATAACGTGGGGTTTAAGGAGGTTGTGTTACGCGGTATACTACGCACCCGAAAGGAGAAATAAGCTTCGCGCTATTCCTACTCCTCCGCTCACCTGTGCGTTTATCTTTTTGAGAGCTACCGTGAAGTAAGTAGATTATTTGGTTAAAGTTGTCTTATCTCATTGTCCGGTAAAATACATTGTGAATAAATCATTGAAAAAAAACAAAAAAAAAAAAAAAATTAGTGTAAATTTTCTTTTTATATTTCTGTTTTTGGGGCTTATGGCACTCGTTTTCTCAAGCCCGTAGACGTCGACAACCAAAGTCGACAAACTTCTGTTGAATCATCCATCTTGAGTAACCTGATAAATCTCCCATAGTACGAAGGCTGAGAATCGTATATGGCGCATTGCTTCGAAGCACCCACGAGGGGGTTACGAGGGATGAAATGTTAATTCTGGAAATCACCGCCGATAACTTGGATCAAGCTCATGGTCTTCTAAATCTTGTCCAAAACAAGCAATTTTTTGGAATGATAAAGACGACCCACCATGCTCCCATCCGTTGATTTCAAAACAAGATCACTTTACGATGAAGATTTCCGAAGCCCCCCCCCCCCCCCCCCCCCCCCCTTCCTAATACGTCGGTTATTAAACTTCTGTTTTTCCCGTTTTCTTCGAAGGGGCAGCCCAGAAGATATGGCTAGAAAAGAACCCCCTCGGTCGATTGATAACATGGGCTGATTCTGGTTTTTTGTAATTTATTAACAAATTCTTCCCTCCCTCTTAAACGACAAATCTCAGAAATGAAATCAGCGAGCATTTCAGCAAAATTTGATGAGCCGTTTTTTATGAGGCTTGGGATCGTTTCATGAATCTTTTAAGGGGATGCCCTCTTCATGGGTGTTTCAGATTTGCATCAACTCGATACATTCTATAATGCCTAAACTCAAATGATTCAAGATTCATTGACTCTGCTGCTCAGGTGGTTACTTTTCTTAGACAAAATGCCTCGAGAATGTTTAAAAATCATCGAGAGCAAGTCTAAGGTACGCCAATCAAGAAACAAAGCTGTTGTAGCTAAAATGAGTACAAGCTCTTCCACCCAAGCAGTCTCATCTGATGTTGCTGAACTCAAAGACATGGTTCGGGCATTAATTCTCGACAGAAGAAAGAACCAAACCCCGCTTATGCCCCGAAAAGCGGTTGAACAAAGTTGTGTGACTTGTGGGGGAGGTCATTCTTATCAAAACTGTCCAGCCACTAACAGCAACATTTACCATGACAATATCCAAGAGTATGTGTCCCAGGCCGCTGCGGCCAATTTCAACCAAGCTAATTCTAGTTATCGACCTCCGATGGTCTCAATCAAATTGACCTCCTGGTTTTCCTCCGTTTCAGAAATCCTCATACAAATAGTCCAAAACAATTTCAATCGAGGAAATAACTTCAACAGAAACAGAGGAAACAATTTCACCAAGGTCAGATTTATCGACTCCGGTCAATTCAACCAGTAGCTCATCAAGGACTGCTCCTCAGACACACGGTGTGTTCAAAAACAGATTTTGAAAGATATGCACAGAATGATTGCAGTGTTGGAGAAACATGCAAAACCAAGGCCAAAACCTGCAATCCCAAATGGCAAATTTGACTGACATGCTTTCAAAATTTGTTACTGCTAATACAGCTTCTACTTCCGGTTCTGGAACTCTTCCTGGTAACACTGTTACCAACCCAAAGGAAGATTTAAAAGGTATCACTACCGAAGGGTATTACCATCCAAGGACGAAAGCAGTAATCATGATGCCGAGGTGAAAAAGACACGATGACTCTGCTAATAACGGCATAGCACCGAAGACGTCCAACTCCTTTGTCAAATTCGTCTCGTAATCCAAGTCCCTGAGCCCAATGTTGCTCATGTTGTTACTCCAGTTCCTAAAGCATCAATTCCATTTCCATCAAGAAGAAATGATGAAAGGCGCAAGGAAAAAGCTAACGACCAAATCGAGAAATTCTATGAATCTTTTAGGATTTAAGTTCGAGGATTGCTTTACCGATGCCCTGATGCTCATGCCTAAATTTGCTTCGAACTTTAAAACCCTTAATTGGAAACAAAGAAAATAGAGCGATATTAGCAAGAACTCGTTTGAATGAGAAGGTTCAGCGGTCATCCTCAACAAGTTACCAAAGAAGAAATTGGTAGAGCCCTGGCCGATTTCTGATTCCATGTGAAATTTACGGGGATTATACATGCAACGCATTGGCCAATCTTTGTGCTCGAGCATTAATCTATGCCTTATTCTGTAATATGGAAAAACTATCTCTTCCTGAATGACCCCCATGCATGACACTGACTAGCTGACGTTCGATCACTAAACCGACGGTATCGCTGAAGATGTCTTTGGTAAATGTGGGAAAATTCCCAAAATTTCCAGTTGATTTCGTTGGTAGTGATTTTGAACCAGTCCCCCGGTACTTTAATTCTCGAGCGGATGTCTTCTTGAAAAAACAGTCATGCTTTGATAGATGTTTATGAAGTGAGATTACCCTTTCGTGTTGGAAGGTGGCCATCACATTCAATCTGGGACAACACTTCAAGTAACAGTGATTACAACCATATGGACTCCGGTAAACAAAATGATGTCATTGGTATGGCTTGGATGAGTTATTCTCAAGAGGTTCCTAGGATTTTCAAACGTGATCGCGAGTGGCAATCCCACTCCATATTTTGAGCCTATGTTTCTACTGCTTCTTCCAATATCACTCTTTCGGGGGACAGTGAATTTTCTTTTATTGAAAAGAAGCAGATTCGTTTTTTTTTCTTTTTGCTAGAAGATGATCCAACTTCATCTGAAGTTGATCAACTTTATGGATCCTGAGGGGGGACATCCTGTCTAGAAGCAATTTTGAACAGTGAACCACCACCCCCCTCCCAAATCATGAACAATATATGCCTGGAGTTAGGAAAGAACTCAAACTCTGTGAAGCTAAATCTTCCGTTGATGAACCTCCCGAGGTTGAACTCAAGGAACTGCCACCCCATCTTGAATACGCATTTTTAGAAGGTGACGACAAGATGCTGTCATAATTGCTAAAGACTTAAAAGATGAGGAAAAGGCAGCTCTTCTCAAGGTTCTCAAGTCCCACAAGCGAGCCATCGCTTGGAAACTCTCCGATATAAAGGGTGTTAGCCCAGAATTTTGTACTCACAAAATTCTAATGGAAGAGGACTATGAACCATCTGTGCAAAGTCAGAGAAGGGTAAACCCAAAATCCGACGTTATCAAGAAGGAGTGAAAAAAACTCCTTGACGCTGGATTGATTTCCCCATCTTTCTGTACAGCCCTTGGGTGAGCCCGGTACACTGTGTACCTAAGAAAGGAGGCATGACCGTCATCACGAATGATGAGAATGAACTAATTCCTACTCGATTGGTCACGGGATGGCGAGTATGTATTGATTACAGAAAGCTTAATGAAGCACCCGAAGGACCACTCTTTCCATTGCCTTCATGCGACCAAATGTCGAAAGACTAGCAGGGAAACCTATCTACTGTTTCCTCGATGGCTTCTCGGGTTATTTTCAGATCCCAATTGACCCAAAAGATCAAGAAAAGACAACCTTTACTTGCCCATACGGAACTTTCGCCTATCGTCGCATGCCTTTTGGGCTATGCAATGCTCCTGGCACGTTCCAAAGATGTATGATGGCAATCTTCCACGATATGATTGAAAAAACGATGGAAGTATTTATGGATGACTTTTCGGTCTTCGGGGACTCTTTCTCTATGTGCCTATCCCATTTGGAAAAAGTTGCTTGAAGTGTGTGAGACACCAATTTGTCTTTAAACTGGGAGAAGAGCCATTTTATGGTGAAGGAAGGCATTGTTCTCGGACACAAAATTTCTAATCGGGGACTCGAGGTTGATAGAGCTAAGGTCGAGAGTAATAGCTACTCCCTCATCTTTTTTTTTTTTTTTTTTTTACGACTTACTTTCAAAGGGCTGTCCGTGAGTTTCCTTGGGCACGTCGGTTTTTACCGATGATTCATTCAGGACTTCTCAAAAATTGCCGTCCTAATGGACTCCTAGCTTGAAAAAGAGACTCCATTTTTCTTCTCTGAAGAGTGTATCGAATCCTTTTATACACTCAAAAGAAAATTGACTGAGGCTCCGATCTTAATTGCTCCCGACTGGGACTTGCCCTTTGAACTGATGTGCGTCTGCTTTGGACTTGCAATTGGGGGCAGGTCCTCGTGGCAAAAGAAAAAACAGCATTTCAACTCCGATACACTATGCTAGCCAAGGACTATGAACGTGGGCTCAAACTCACTACACTATACGAAATGGAATTACTTACCGTAGTGTATGCCTTTGAGAAAATTCCTGGTCATATTTGTTATGTCCAAAAGCCATAGTGTTCTATCTGTCATTCTTGCCATCAGTATCTCTTTGCCAAGAAGGATGCTAAGGCAAGACTCATGCGGTGGATCCTATTGCTCCAAGAATTTGCTATTGAAATTCGAGACAAAAAAGGAGCTGAGAATCTCGCCGCCGATCATCTGTCCAGACTTGAAAACCCTCATCAAGACAAACTCGAGAACAAAGAAATCAATGAAGCATTTCCTCTCGAAACTCTTGGTTCTATTGCTCTTCAAGATCAAAGTACCCCATGGTTTGCAGATTTTGCAAACTACCATGCGGGGGTGGTAATTCGTTATCAAGGAATGACAATCCCAACAAAAAAATTCTTTCAAGGATTGTCCAAACATTATTTCTGGGATGATCCCTTCCTGTTTAAGATCTGTGCTGATCAAGTGATAAGACGTTGTGTTTCTGGGCAAGAAGCTTACAGACAATTCTCAAAGTTGCCACAAGTGGAACTATGGGGGAACACTATGGTGCCATTACACGGCAAGAATGCGTCTTGCGATTCAGGTTTCTTTGGCCACCATCTCTAAGATTGCCCATGACTTTGTCACTCCCCCCTTTCTGTGAAATTTGTTCAACGTCAAGGAAAAATTACGCAACGGGATGAGATGCCACAAAACTCCATCCAAGTTTGCGAAATCTTTGACATCTGGGGCATTGATTTTATGGGGCCATTCCCGTCTTCAAGAGGGAACAAGTACATACTCGTGGCTGTTGACTACTTGTCAAAATGGGTTGAAGCAAAAGCGCTCCCCACCAATGATGCCCGAGTTGTTTGCAAATTTTTGAAAACTCTCTTTTCTCGATTTGGTGCCCCCCGAGCTACAAAAGTGATCGCGGAACACACTTTTGCAATGACCAGTTTACAAAGGTCATGCTTAAGTACGGAGTCACTCATCGTCTCTCACCTCGCTTTATCACCCCAAACAAAGTGGCAGTTGAGGTGTAAATCGTGGGTTAAAGCGTTATTCTGGAGAGACCGTTGTGCAGAAAATCGTGCCTCTGGTCGGACAACTTGATGATGCTTCTATGGGACTTCCGCCACTAGCTTACAAATAACACCCATCGGGTGCACTCCGTATAAGCTTGTGTATGGAAAGGCATGTCATCTACCGATCGAGTTAGAGCACAAAGCCTACTGGGCCCTCAAGCATACAAATTTTGATGTTCAAACTGCGGGTGATCACAGGAAAGTTCAACTGAATGAACTAAATGAACTTCGTGATCAAGCCTACGAAAACTCTTTAATCTATAAAGAGAAAACCAAGAGGATCCATGATGCTAAGATTAAAAACCGCGTTTTCAACGTTGGTGATCGTGTTCTCCTCTTCAACTCTAGACTGAAGATTTTCTCGGGCAAATTGAAATCCCGTTGGTCCGGACCATTCACCATTGTCCAAGTTTTTCCTTATGGCACCGTCGAGTTATCTCAAAACTCCGGGCCCAACTTTAAAGTGAATGGTCATCGTATAAAACACTACTTTGGAGGGGACATACCAACCGAAGTTGTCCCGGATCTCCAAACCTTCCCTAAGGACAATTAAATTCAGGGAAATGGGTCAAGCGTCGGGACCTTAAACAAGCGCTTCGTGGGAGGCACCCCATGCTTATCAGTAGTAGTAATAAATAAGTGTTTTTGTGTGAGGAGGCTTACATTTTCCATTACCCGTGTTTTGTCCATGTTTTGTGTGCTTTGTGTTGTATGTCCAGGATTTCCGTTGTGAAGACTCTCTGCTCGCAGTATCCACGGAGTTTCACATCTCGCTTCAGTTTGGAATTCCAGGTATCCCACATATATCGACTAACGTTTTATATTTTGAGCACACTCATAAACGCCTTAGATCTTACGTAAGGACCCCTTTTTGAAACATCGAGGGACGGTTGTTTTAGTTCTAGTATGGGGGGGGGGATCTTCGATTTGATTTTTGCCTGCAGTCGTTGTTATCACGTAATCCCGTTTTTACCACCAAATTTTTGCAAAAATACCAAAAAAATTGAAAATTTTTAAAAATTTTCAAAAATAAAATAAGTGTTTTGTCACAGTTTTGACTTTCCTAATGGGTAGAATGAGAAATAATTTTTGACTCGATCGGGGTGTTGAGCCCTAGTAGTTCCTCAACTTACCCGCTTGTAGGCTAAGCTTTTCACGATTCGAATTGCTTCGAATTTTAATAAGGTGAAGAACAAGAAGTGATAGAGTTAAATATAAGTTTATGTGATGAGCAAGATTCTTCTAAAACTTATATGAGTAACTTGTGGCTTTTTCTCCCATTAGCTTCTAATCCACCTAATCATACGTGTCAATTCAATTCAACCAAGACAATCGATGTTTTTTAGAAAAAGCTTCAAATTTGTAATTGATTCTTTAAGCGGATTTTTCTTTGTTCTTAGTAATTCGAACAGTTAAAATGCCAAAGGAAGATGAATGAAGTATGAATGCAAAAATCGCATGAATATTGAAATTGATGCAATGAAGCATACATTTGAGTATATGACAAGTAAAAGATGTGTCGTGATATCCCACTCCGCTAACCACGAGGTGGGGGTTCAAACAAAGACATCTTTACTTCTAGGGATTTGGTGTGTTGTGATATCTCACCAGGAAGCGAGGTCCAGGTGAGGGTTCAAACTAAGCATTTTCCTTAGCCATATTAGGAAGAAGGTGTTGTTGTGATTTCCCACTACGCTAGCAACGGGGTGGGTTTTCAAACTAAGAACATCAGTCGTTGGTTGTGATATCCTACTAGGGAGCGAGGCCTAGGTAGGTGTTCAAACTAAGCAACGCATTCCTAGCTTTAAGAACTTATGATTATAATGATGAAGATGTTGCAAAAAGTTCTACAGTTAAAATCTCGTTCTTTAAAATCAAGTTACAAGGTCTTAATAAGTTGTTGCTTTGAGTTTAAATTAATCTAGAATTACGACTATGGAAATTTTAAGTTTGATCTATGGTTGAGTGGAAATAAGTACCTCACGTTTTTAAATTCATCATATTTATGTTGGGAGTTAAAAAAGTTCACAAGTCATAAGTATGAAGTGCTTAGCATTTTGACTTTAGTGGACACATGATCGGTTAATTGCTTGGTTTGGAATAGTGAAAAATCTTGGGGGTCGTGAATTTATCGTCGGACATTGTAGATCTATTTATGGGCGTTTCTCCTCATTCTATGATCCCAATGTTTGATAAAAATAAAGGAAGTAAACAGGTAGACACCAAGAAAAGAAAAAGGAAAATCCAAAAATATTAAGGATAGTTAGTGTACAAATAAAAAATGGTGAAAATGGGACTTGTCGAAGCTGTTGATTCTTTTAGTTTCCCTTAAACGAAACTTGCTACTTTTCAAAGTTTATAGTCGGAGGGTGGATCCGGATGAATGGATATGGATGGAGGATTGTAGGATGATGATTGGGAGGGGGAGGTTGATGATGATGAGAGGGATTAGTGGGAGCGTTGAGAGGAGGATGGATGAGAAGATGGATTGGGATGATGATTGGAGATGGGAGGGGAGGGGAGGGGGGAGATGATGGATGGGATGGATTGATGGGATGTATGGGGGGGGGGATGAAGAGATGGATTGGAGGATGAGAGGTTGGAGATTGGGTTGGGGAGAGGTGGGGGATAGGGGATTTGACTAGATTGATGAGGGATGGGGGAATAGGGATGAGGATTGATGTAGATTGGATTGGATGAGGGCGATGGATGGATGGGATGGAATGGGGGGAGGTAAGGTGGGGATTGGGGGAGAGATGTGCTGGGAGGGGTTGGGAGAGGGGGGGATGATTAGGGGGAGGGGATGGGATTGGATGATGGATATGGGATGGGGGGATAGGGATGGGTGGAGGTGGATGATGATAGGGGCGGAGGATCGATGGATTGAGGGGGATTGGATAGAATTGAGTTGGGATGGGAGGGATGGGATTGGTGGATGATGGGAGGAGATTCGATATGGAATTGGGTGATGGGATTGGATTGCGATAGAGAGGGATAGGGGAATGGATTGAAGATTTGGAATTGCTGAGGGATGGGATTCGGAGGGGGGATGAGGGGGGGAGATGTGAGGATTGATGAGATTGATGATGGGGAGATATTAGGGATTGGGGATTGGGTGATGGATAGATGAATTGATTGGGGATATGAGGGGAATTGGGAAGACGATTGAGATAGGGATTGGAGGGGGATGGGAGGAGGATTTGAGAGATATGATTGGGGGAGGGTTGGGGCGATTGGAGTGAGGAGATTTGAGAGAGATGAATGGGAGAGGATATTGGGATGATGGGAGGATGATGCTCGCGGGCTTGAGATGAGGGATGATGGATATGAGGATTGTGGATAGATGGATATGGGGATGCAGCGGGGGGAGGGATGAGGAGAGATTGGATGGGGGGAATTGATTGGGGATTGGATATGGATTGTGAGGGAATTGGGGGAATGGATGATTTGGAGATGATTGATGGTGTGGATGATGTGGGATGGATTGAGGAGGAGATGATGATGAATTTAGGGATAAAGATTATTGGGGATGGATGATGATTGACGATGATGATGGATGGGGCTGGAGATGGAGGGAGACGGAGATTGGATTGGCGAGGTATAGATGATTGGAGGAATGAGGATTGAGAATGAGGATTGAGGTATGGGATGGGACGATGGGGAATGGGATTGGATTGAGGGTGTGGATTGAGGAGTGGATTTTTTTTGAACAAATGAGGGGATTGGGATTGGGATATATGGGGGGGATGAGGAGAGGGGGATTGAATTGATGATGATATTGGAGATCGAAGATGGGGGATGATTTGGATTGGGGAGAGATTATGAGAGATGGGGATGGGGAGAGGGGGGGGGACGGAGGGGATGGGAGATGGATGATGAGGATTAGAGGGATGATGGATTGAGGGGAGGCGAGATGATAGGGGGGATGGATGAGGATTAGATTGGATGGTGGGGGATGGGGATTGGGGGGAGGAGATGAGAGCTGGGGGATGTTGGGAGGGGGGATGGGATGGGGGGGAGATTGAGAAGATAGATGGGGGGATATTGAGGGGGAGGAGATGGGGAGGTGAGGGGTGATTGGGGGATGAATATATTGGATGGATGGGGGGAGGAAGGAGTGAGATTTAGGATTGGGGGGATAGAGGAGATGATGGGGGGTGGATGGGGAGAGATTGGATATGAGGATGACGAAGAGGGCGGTGATGGCGATGAGACGGGGATGAGAGATGGAGCGGATGAGGGGATTGAGTTGGAAAGGGGATGGGTGATGGATGATGGAGGGATGCGGGAGATGATTGATGATGAAATGATGAGAGATGGGGGAAGATGGAGAGATGATTGGAGAGGTGGAATGATGAGAGATTGGATGAGGGAGGATGGGATGGATGGGAGAGGGAGGAGATGGGAGAGGAGGATGGGATGGATTGATATTGAAGGGAGATACGCGGATTAGATGGGATGGATTGAAGATTTGGGTTTGGGTGGAATAGAGAAGGAGAGGGGATGGGATTGGGGAGGGGAGACGATGATTGAGGAGAGAGGGGATTGGATGATGAGATGATGGATGGTTTGAGGTGGAGGGGGGAATGGGGGAGCTTAGGGATTGTGGATTGAGAGAATGCATGATGAGATTTAGAGATTGGTGGAGGGTGAATTAGGATCGGATGATGAGAGATGAGGAGGGAGAGGGTGGGATTTGCGAGTGGATGATTGAGGGGAGAGGGGATGCGGAGGGGATGGAGGATTTGGATGAGGGGGGGGGAGGGGGGGGGCTGGGATGGGGGAGGGGGGATGAGGGGAGGATGATGATATTGGGTGGGCGGGGAGAAGGAAGAGATAGATTGGGTGGATTTGATCGAGGGGGTTGCGGATTTGGAGATGAATTGGAGGGAGATGAGGGGGGTAGAGATATTGTGGCTGATGGGAGATGGAGGGATATGGTATGGGGGATTGAGGGGAGGGGGATGGTCCATGGGAGATGGATTGTAGGAGGGATATGGGGGGGGAGATGGAGATGAGGGATGGATGGATTGATGGGAGATGGATTGATGTGGGATTGAGGATTGGCGATGATGAGGGGATGATTGAGGGGGATGGGAATTGATGGGGAGGATTGGGGGGATGGGTTGATGATTGAGGATATATTGGAGGGATTGAGGGGGATGGGTGGAGATGTAGGGTTGGGGAATATTGGATGATGGAACTGAGATTGAGGATGAGGGATGGATTGAGAGGAGGGATTGTTTGAGAGGGAGATTTGGATGGGAGGGAGGGGATGGGATGGGGAATGGATGGGGGAATGGGAGGGATGATAGATGGCCAGATTGGGGGATGGAGAGGGGGGACGGATGGATGGAGATGGATTGGAAGAGAGATGGGGGATTGAGGAGGAGCATGGGGGGATGGGTGATGGGGGATGGGGCGGATATATTGGGAGGGATGATGACTGGGATGGGGAGGGGGATGATTCGCTATTTGAGCGAGATGTGGGATGAGATTGGGATGAGATGAGATGAGGGGATAGGATTGGGGGGGGATGGGATGAGGGGATTGATTTGATGGTATGCGATGGGATGAGATGGGGATGGGGAGGATGGATGTATGGGAGATGGGGATGGGATTGGGGGATTGGATATAATGGGAGAAGTGATTGATTGGAATATGAGGAGATTGGGATCGAGTGGGATGGGATTGGTTGTTGGAGGGATGATTGGATGGATGATGATGGATTAGGATGGGAGGAGGGAGATGGAGATGATTGGGGAGGGGGGAGAGATATTGATGAGATTGGATGGATGATGATGGAGAGGGGGGGGATGAGGGGGGGAGGGGGAGAGATATGAAGGGGATTGGGATTTGATGGGATATAGGATGAGAGGATGAATTGAAGAGGGGGGATTGGAGATGGATGCGGGATGGGAGGGGGAGGGGGGATGGAGGGGGATGATGGATGTGATGATGGAGGGGGAGATAGGATTGGATTATTGGGGGGGAGGATGACTTGAGGGGGGAGATTGGAGGAGGATGAGGAAGGAGAGGAGCGATTGAGATGGAGGAGATGGATGGGATTGGATTGAGGAGGGGGGGAGATAGTGAGAGATTGAGGGGATGATAGATGGATGGATGATGGGATGGGGTATTGATGATTGATAATGAGTGATTGAGGGATAGGTTCGGATGGACGGGGGGATAGAGTGAGATGAGGGAAGCATTGGGGGGGAGGGATTGGAGGAGGGGTGAGAATTTGGGGGGGATGGGGTTGGGATGATGGATGGAGATGATGGAGGAGAGATTGGGATGCGTGATGGAGATTGGATACGATGATGATGGATGTGAGATGAGGGGAGGGGGATTGAGGATGTGATTGAGATGCATGAATGAGGAGGTGGATGATGGGATAATGATTGGGGGGGAGGAAGGGATGGATGGATGATGCGGGGGTTGAGGGATGGGGGATGATGGATTGAGGATGCGGGATTGGGGATGGAGAGGAGAGGATGGAGGGAGAGGGGAGGGAGGATGGGGTTGAGGGATATGAGAGGGGGATGAGGAGGATGGAGGAAGGATGAGATGTGATGAGGGATTGGATTGAGATGAGGCGGAGGGAGAGAGGGGATTGAGGGGGATTGAGAGGGAGATGGATTGAAGAAGAGGAATGGGATTGTGGGGGAGGATTGGGATCTGGATTGGAGATGAATGGGGGAATGTGACGATTGAGAGGGGGACGGAGGATATTGTGGATTGAGGTTGAGAGAGTGGGAGATGATGCATGGAGATTGAAATCGGGGAGAGATTGAGGATGGGATGGATGAGATGATGATGAGGCTTGTGGAGGAGGATTGGGAGGATGGGAGATGGAGATGGCGAGGGATTGGGGGGATGGGATGAGCGGGGGGAGATTGGGCTTGGGACTTGCGGAAGTGAGGGGTGGGGTGGGGGATTTGAGAGAGAGGGGGACGGGAATGCGATGATGTATGAAGGAGGGAGGGCGATTTAGGATGGGGGAGGATTAGGAAATGGATTGGGGGGGGGGGGATTGAAGGGGGGAGGATGAGGATGGGATAGGAGGAAATGATTTGAGATGGATGCAGGGGAGAGATTGGAAGTAGCAAAATAAAGATGATTACGAGATGCGATGGGGAGGCGATGATGGATGGGGATGGATGAGGATGGGGGGGGGATTGGATGAGATTGGGAGAATGGGATGGATTGAGGATATGAGAGACGGAGAGGGGGATGATATTGAGAGATTGGGGAGGGGGGAAGAGGATCGGGAGATTTGATTGATGAGGGGGATGGGGATGGGAGATGGGGGAGAGATTGATTGAGAGGACGGATTGATGAGGATCGAGAGAAGGGTATGATAGGAATGATTGGGGGGGGGAGATGAGAGGGGGAGATGATTGGGGGATGGGGATTGGCGGGGAGATTGTAGAGGGGATGGATGGGATTGGATTTGAGGGGGCGAGATGAATGATGGTGGAGGATGGGATGGATGAGGATTGAGGGAATAGGATTGGTTTGAGGGATTGAGGATGGGATTGACGATGGGATTGGAGCTGATGGGGGGGGCTGAGTTGCGAGGGATGATGATGATGAGAATTGAAGGAGGAGGGGATGGGAGGGCAATAGATTTGGGATGGATGCTTGAGAAGGATTGGGAGATTATGGCGAGATGGATGGCGGGTATGGGGGGAGGATTGGGGATGAGGGGATTGATGGGGGATGATTGAGCGAGATATGAGATTGGGATTAATTGGGGGGGATTGGAGGATGATGGGCAGGAGAGATGGGGGGATGTGGGGCTGGGATTGATGAGGGATGATGGATTGATGGGATTTGATGAGATTGGGATATTGGATGGGGAGATTGGGAAGGAGATGGATGGGGGGTATAGGAGATTGAGAGCTGATGAGATGATAGAGATGGATCCGGATGATGAGATGGATGGATGATGATGATGGGATGAGGAGGATATGAGAGGGATCGATGATTGATTGGATGGAAGAACGGAAGGATGGGAATATCGGATTGCGAGAAGATGAGGAGAGGGGGGATGGGGGGATGGAGGATTGAGTGGACGGGGGGAGGGGATGATGACGGGGGAGGATGAGGGGGGGGGAGGTTGGGATGGATTGGATGATTGAGAGGGATATTGGGGGAGATTGCAGAGGGATGATGATGATGGTGGAGAGCATGGGATGATTGAGATATGATTGGGAGATATGGATGGTGGATTGAGAGATTGGATTAGATTGGGGAGATGGGATTGGAAGATTGAGGGGATGGATGGAGGGGAGGGATGTTGGGGGATGGATGGGGATGGATAGATGGGGGGGAGGCGGATTGGCTGGGGGGATGGGGGGAGGACTTTGAGATTGGGGGGGAGGCAAGATGAGAGAGGGAGTGGGACGGAGAGGATGGGGATTGAGGTATAGGGGTGATGGATGATGAGGATGAAGATGTATGGATGATTGTTGGATGGAAGAGATGGGGAGGAGGAATTGAGAGGATTGGGAAGATAGGGAGATTGATTCGAGATGGGATGGATAGATTGGATGGATTGATGGGAGAGATTGGGAAGTGAAATTGGGATATTGGAGGATGGGGGGTGGGATGATGGGGATGGAGGATGTGAGGAATAGAGGGGGAGGGAAGGATGGGATGGATGCGGATGGAATGATGGGAGAATGCTGGGAGGCGGGGGAGGGAGGTGAGGGGGGGGAGGGGATTGATTGGATGAGAGGAGGATGATGATGATGTTGAGATTGATGGGGGGATGGATTGATGAGGGATTTGACGAGGAGGATGGAGGAGGATGGGGGCATGGGATCGGATGGATGATGATGGTGGATGATGGATGAGATGGATATGGGGTTCGGATGGCATTGGGCGAGGATGGAGGATAGATGAGGATGAGAGAGATAGAGATGGAGAGATGGATGGGGGGAGGGACGAGGGGATGATGCATGATGGATGGGTGGAGATTGGGGGATGAAGAATTGAGGTGATTTGGGATGGGATGGATATTGATGGAGATTGGGGAGAGGAGGGCGGTTGTGATGTATGATGGAGGATGATGAGGATTGGGGATGAGATGAGGATCGATGATGAGGGGGGAGCTGGGGGATGGGAGATGGATCGGGGGAGCGATATGGATGGGATGGATGGATGAATGCGATTGATTGAGAGATGGATGATGAGAGAGATTGGGGGAGAGCGGGGATGATTGATGAGGATTTGATGGATGGATTGGAGGGGGATGATGGGGGAGGGGATGGAGGATTGAGTTGATGATGGGGGGTGGGACGTAATGAGGAGATTGATTGAGGGGGAGGGGATGGATTGAGGGAAGGGCTGGGATTGGGGGGGGAGATGAGGATTGATGGACTGAGATTGATTGAGGGATAGGATGAGGGGGATGATTGAGATGACGGATGGGAAATGGGAGGAGGGATGAGATGAGGGATGGGAGGGAGGGATTTGGGGGATAGAGATGATTGGGGCGATTGAGATGATTGAGAGATGATTGGATAGGAGATTAGGAGGGGTCGGGAGATGGAGGGGAGATGATTGGGGATGATTGGATGGAGATTGGGATTATGGATGATGGGAAATTATTGAGAGGGGGAGGATGATGTTGATTCGTGGAGAGGGGGGGGGATGAGAAGGAGATGGATTGACGAGGGTGGATGAGGATTGATGGGATGTGTGAGGGAGAGGGAGGGGAGGGAGGAGATGATGATGATTGAGGGATGGAAGGGATGGAGATTTGGGATGGGAGAGAGGGGGGGATGGAGGAGATGCGATTGGAGGGCAGATGATTGGATTGAGAGATTGGGAGAATGATGGAGGAGAATGACGATTGATGGAGATTGAGATGAGCGGCATAGGGGATGAGATGGGGTATGGATTTGGGATTGGAGGAATGGGATTCGAGAGGGGGGGGGGGGATTGAGAATGATGGATTGAGGAGATGATATGGAGGGATTTGGAAGGGAGGGGAGGAGATGAATGGGATAGAGGATGGGGATGATGGGAGGACGGAGACGAGGATGATGGATGGGGATGAGATATGAGGGAGGGGAGGAGATTGGGGATTTGGATAGATGAGGCTAGATTGATTGCGAGGATGATTGAGGATGAGGAATGATGATGGGGGAGGATGGGAGGATGAACTGATGAGGAGAGGGATGAGATGGATGGAGTGGAAGGGATTATGGAGAGAGGGATAGGATGGATGAGGGGAAGAGATGGATGGGTAGATGGATTGGGATGGAATGATGGGGAGGAGATAGATGATATGAGATGGCGGGAGAGAGAATAAGGAGATGGAGAATGGGGAAAGGGATATGGAGGAGATGATGGGAGAAGGAAAGATGGAGGGATATGGGGGATTGAGTAGGGGGAGATGGGAGGGAGGGATGTTGGAATGAGGGGAAGGAGGGCGTATTGGGATGGAATGAGGGGATGGGATGTTGGGTGGATGGTGGGAGATGAGAGGGGATGGGATGGATGGGGATTGGGGCAGATGGGATGATGTTGGGTGATGGATCGAGGGGGGTTGGGATGATGATGAGGATGCGGGATTGGATTGGGGGGGAGGGGAGGGATGAGATGATGAGTGATGGGATGGATGGAGGAGAGATGATATTGTGGGCATGATGATGAGATGAGATTAGGATGGGGGATGAGATTGGGATTGGGGTAGGAGGGTTGAAGGATGAGGGCGATTGGAAAGGGGATGGGGATGGATGAAAGGGATGATGGATGAGATGGAGGTGATGGACTAGGGATGGATTAAGGATTGAGGAGGGATTGAGATGGGATGAAGAGATGGATGATGGGGATGATGAAATGGATGGGAGATGGAAAGAGGATTGATTGATTGAGGGGGGGAGATATGAAGATGAGATTGATGGGGGGGATATATGATTGAGGGGGATGAAGGGGATGGGGAGGATAATCGATGGGGGGGAGGGAGAAAGGATCGTGGGGATTGAGAGATTATGAGATAGAGAGATGAGATGAAATGGAGAGATATTGGGATATGGGGATGGGGGATGAAAGGATAGGGATTGAGGAGATATGTTAGGGGGGGGATCGGATGGGATGGTGAGGAGAAGAGAAGCGAAGCGGGATGGGGATGGGATGGTCAGATGGATGATGAGAGGGATTGATGGGGGGCTGAATGGATTTGGAGGGGGACGGGAAGATGATGAGAGGAGGATGAATGGAGGAGATTGGGATAATGGATTGATTGAGGATGATATGCATTGGGAGATTGAGGAGAGATGGCGGGGGGATGATTGGGATTGAGAGGATTGGGAGTGGGGGGGGGGATATTGGATTAGGGGGGGATATTTGGAGGGAATGATGGGATGGGGGGGGAGAGGGATGAGAGATTGGCGAGGGCAGGGACGAGAGATTGAGGGGAGGATTGAGAGATGGGGGGATTGGGGAGGGATTGGGAGAGATTGGGGGACTTGAGAATGGGGATATGATTGGGATGGGGCGATGAATAGGATGAGGGGGGGGATAGGGATTGGAGACTGAGAGGGGGGAGTGGAAGAGAGGAGGAGATTGGAATTGGATGAGGGAGGGAGGATTGAAGATGGAGGAGGGAGGAGAGGGATATGGGAGTGATGGGAGAGGAGATTGGAGAGTCTTAGAGAGATGGGGGATGGGATGGGGATGATGGAGGGGGGATGAGGGGAAGAGGAGGGAGAGATTGTGGGGATGAGATGGAGAAGGAGGATTGACCGATTTGAGAGATGATGGATTAGGAGGGGATGATGAAGAAAAATCTTTTTTTTGGGATTTGGAGGGGAGATGGACGAATTGGGGGGGGGAGATTGGCGTGGATGGAGGGGGAGGAGGGGAGATTGGGGAGATGATGATGATGATGATGGGGATGAGGGGGAGAGGGGTGGATTGTGGGATTGATGGATTGAGAGGAGAGGGGCGGATGGAGAAGATTGACGATTGGGGAGAGAATAAGGGATGAGGAGGGGAGGGACGTCATGCGATGATTGGATGGAGAGGATAGATGAGAATATTTGGGGATGATGAATGAGGATGGTATGATTGATGGATGGGAGAGAGATGAGGGGCGAGGAAGATGGGGATGGATGAGGGGGAGGGATGGAAGAGGGGGAGGGGATTGGAGATGGAAGGATGGATGAGAGGATGAGGGGGGAGTATGGGATTGTGGATGAGGGATTGGATTGGAATGATGTGAGCGAGATTGAGAGATGATGGGTATGAGGGTGATGAGATTCGGAGATTGGATTGAGGGAGGATGATTAGGATTGGATGGGATGGATATGAGGAGGGGGATTGGAAGATGGATTATTGGCATTGGATATTGGAGATGGATGATGGGATTGGGATTGGCGGGAGAGGGGGGAGGGTTTGGGGCGGGATTGGGAATAGATTGATATTTGAGATGGGTGAGGAGGGATTGAGGGAGGGGGGATTTGGGATGGAGTGAGGGATGGGGGATGGAGTTGGGATGGGGGATTGAGAGAGGTTGGAAATTGGAGATTGGGAAGTGCAACTGAGGGAGGATGGGGATGAGATTGGGATATTGTGGGCGGAGAGATGGGAGGATATAGAAGATGATGAGAGGTGAGTAGGAATGATTGGGGGATTCGGATGTGGGATGGAGGGAAGGGATGATAGAGGAGGATATGATTGGGGGGAGGAGATGGGTATATTGAGGAGGGATGGGATTGAGGGGATGATGGAGGGGGGAATGAGGGGGAGTGGGAGGGCAGGAGGGATTGAGGATTGCTGGAGAGGGGAGGATGTGAGATGATAGGAATGATATGATTTGAGAGATGAAGATGATGATAGGGGGATAGATGATGATGATTGACGGAGATGGGATTGGATTGAGGATTGGGGATTGATGAGGATGATTTGGGAGATGGGAGATGGGGGATGGGGGATGATGATTCGATTGGATGGAGGAGAGGAGGGGGATTGGGGATGAGATTGATGGATGAGGAGATTGGATGAGGGATTGCGAGGATTGATGCAGGGGGAGTAGAGGAGGGGGATATGATGAGGGGATAAGGAGGATTGAGATGGGATTGAGCGGGTGGGAATGGAGATTGTTGGATATGCGATTGGATGGGGGATGATTGAGAAGATGGGGGGATGATTGATGATGATAGATATGGAGAGCTGGAGGATGTATTGAGGGTGCGATGATGATGGGTAAGGAGATGAGGAGGGGATGATATGAGGAGATTGAGATGGGAGGATCGGAGGGGGGGAGATGGGAATGGATGGTTGGATGGGGGAGGGGGGATGATGACGGATTTGATTGGGGGATGATTGGGGAGGATTGGAGGGATGGGATGAGGAGGATGGGTGTGATGATGGAGGATTGGATGAGGGGGATGGGGAGGAGGGGGGAGGATGATGAGAGGTGGGGATGGAATGGGATGGGAGATGTGATGATGATGGGGGGATTTGGATTGGGGGGAGATGAGGATGGATTGGGATCGAAGATTGGGAGAGAGAGGCAGATATGATCGGATGGGGGATGATGATTGAGATGGGGGTAGTGGAGGGAGGATGATTGAGGAGTTGAGGGGGAGATTGAGGGAATGGGGATGAAGGATGATGGGATGGGATTGGCGGGATGAATGGATGGAGATGATGGATGAGGGGAGAGATGAGATTGGGGAATGGGGGGATGGATGGGCACGCTCTTCGAGGATTGATGGATGAGATTGGAGATGGGATGGACTTGAGATGGATGGAGGGTGGGGAATGGGGAGATGATGAGGGGGATGATTGTGATGGGGATTGGATGGATTGGAGGGGGGGATTGGGGAGGATTGGATGGAGATGATTGAATTGGATGGGGAGAAAGGGGGAGATGGGATGAGGAGATGATTGGATGAGATGAATTGGATTGGATTGATAATGGAGGTAGGATGGCGGACGGGAATGAGGGTAGATGGAGATTGATGATGGGGGATTGTTATTGGGGGGAGATTTTGAAGGATGGAATGGAGGGTGGAGATTGAGTGGATTTGGGATGGGGGAAGGGTTGGAAGAGGGAATAAAAATTTTGTGGATAGAGGGGATGATGAAGGGAGGGGGATGGGATGAGATTATGGATGATGATGGATGGGGGGGGGGGATGAGGAGATGAGAGGATTTGTTGTGGGATGGGAAGATATTGGGAGGGATGGGGAGATGTGATGGAGGGATTGGGGGGGGGAAGGCATGGGATGGGGAGATGATGGGAGGGGAGGATTGAGTAGATGGAGGAGGGGGATGGGGGGGGAGGAGAGGATGACGAAATGATTGGATTTGATTGAGATGGAGGGAAAGGGCAGAGAGATGAGGATGTGGGATGGGGGATTTGAGATTGATGCGAGAGATGAGATGATGGATGGGAGATTAAGGAGGATTGTGATTCTTATAGTTGTCGTAAAAGTGTTTTACTTCATAACATTGGTGAGACACGGCATACCTTAGTATGGGGGATTTTGGTATGTGCTTAATTACACTTATCTTTTACTTTAAAAACGAGTAAAATAACCAAAACGGACTTAAGATGCCTAAATATACGCTTGTTTTGCTACTTGTGTTGTGGTAGGAACGGATCACTAGAAAAGGACGAAAAAACGAAAGCAAAAAATGACAAAAACAGGACACTCGGAATGGAAAACTGGAAAAAGTCAGTCTAAGTCAAAGCCAAGTGTAGAAAAGTGACAACCAATGCAACCCCGAAGCCAAAAGTCAAGAAAAATAAGTTTAGGGACTAAACATGTAAATCCCTAAACTTATATTTAAAGAAGAAAAAGAAGAAATGAAGAGAAGGGTGAATTCTGCCAATTTGGCATAGTTAAACCACAGGGGGTAAAACTGCCAATTGGCAGAATCTTATAAAGACAAGGACGTGTGATGCAATTGCAAAAACCCTTTTATATTTTAACCTTGGGGACTTAAACGCCAAAAAGTACCCATAAACTTTAACACCAAAAGGACGAAATTGAAAACACCCATATATTCCCTCAAGGACCAACTGTGCCACTTCCCATAAATATTTTACATGTACCCCAATACTTTATAAACCTTTTTCCCGCCCTTTTTAAACCCCAACCAATCACGGGTTTACCTCCTCTCTTTTACCCTGCAACCCAAACCACCCCATGGACAAACCTCCCCCCTCCTCTCCACTATCTTTCCCACCTAAAAAGGAGCTTTGCCATGTTGGCAATCCATAAATCCACCACATTCGATCAAGGGTTCGGATCAAAGGTTTGGGTACCAAGGCAAAAAGGAAGGGCCAGGATTTGCTTGTTCTTTGCACACTCACAACAAGCACACTTCACATTTGTGTCTACAAACAAGCACAACTGGATGGAGACAAAGAAAAGAAGACCTAGTCGTTTTTTCCTATATAAATGAATGTAAAGCCATTGTGGCTAGTAGTTAGTTTTTTAGTAATTTAAGTGTAGTTTTTTAAAATAGTTTTAAGTGTTTTTCAGTTTAAAGTTTCTTGTACTTGCACTTCAATCTTTAATGAAAATTTCAGTAAGCTTTTCTTATTTGTGTTCTAAGGTTTCAAGTTTTCTTAAAGTCATTTAAGTGTCATTTAAATGTTTGTAACTTTTTAGAAAATTTTTTAAGAAAAAATTCACAAGAAAGTAGAAGGTACTGTTCTATTGAAGCATGGATGAATAAGCAAAGTTGGATGGCTTATTGGGTATTGGCTTAGTTTAAGCTTAATTATAAGCTTGGGGTAGGAAATTTAGAGCTAATTAGGCTTCAAAAATCCTTTTTGAGAAAAGGATCAAAGGTACATTTTCTTTTAACTTTGGCTTATTACTGTAAGCATAAGCTTTTTAGCTTCTTTTCTTAGCTTATTATGTTTTTAATGCTTGTTTAGTTGATATCTATGCTTAATATGTTTTTATATGCTTTTATTTCATTTTCATGCAATTTTTAGTTAAAACTGTCTTAACTGTCTTAATAAGCTTTAACTGCCCTAGATTATTATCATGTCTAATTTGCTTATTTGTCTAGCTTTTTGTCTTATTAATGTTTAATATTGTTTAAGTCTCATTAGTCTTCAAAAATTTCAGTTTTAAACTAGCTTTTATAGGTTTAAAAAGTCCCTTTCAAAAATTAAGGGGGTGTTTGGGATAACATGGAAAACGGGTCAAAAATGTTCTTGGTTTGGGTTGAGGTCATTTAGTTAGTTTAAGCTTAAGTTTTAAGCTTATTTAAAGCTGTTTCAAAAGTTTTTAAGGTTCAATATTGTTTTTCAAAAGATTTCTAAACTAACTTGAAACTGTGAGATTTTTAAAACACCACAAGTGCTTATTTAGTTAAGCACTTGTGATTTTGAGTTAAGGTTCAAAAAAGAGTGTGATTTAGTGTGTCAAAACAAGCTGTTAACACACTTGGGTCATTTGACTTGTTAAGTCAAAATAGCCCAAGTTTCTAAGTGTAAAATTTTTAAAACTGAGAAGCCTTTTTCACTGTCAAAATTCAGCAAGTTTTTATGATTTTTAAAAGTCAAAAATTGGTGCACAAGTTGTTTAGCTAGAGTATTTTAGCTGTTTTTACTTTTCTTTTCAATTTGAGCTTATTTGACAGCTTTAAATAAGCTGTCAAATAAGCCCTTTATTTTAGCCTTAATCTCCCCTGGTGCAAAGGGGAGATTTTAAGCTTCCTTTTCTTAAGTTTTAAGTGTGCTTAAGCCCAAGAATTTGGCTTATTTTAAGAGCCTATAAGCCCCTTGATAAGCCCCTTTCATTTCAGACCTTGAAAAGCTTATTTGATGGCTTATTTTTAAGCTCAAACTAGCTCTTTGACTGTTTTTGCTCAACTTTAGTGTAGGATTGCTTATTTTTCATTTTGGCGTATTCAGCTTATGTCATAAGCTCTTTTGATTCCTAGCAGCTAATTTTGATAAAGTAGATAGTTTTGTTTGCTTATTCCTCATTTTCTAGCTTATTTGTCCAAAACTTGAGCCCTTTTAGCCATTAAGCTTGTTTTTAGATTCTGTCATTAAGCCCTTTTATTTTCCAGCTTATTAGTTTTAGCTTTTTAGCTTCTTAGTGCTTATTAGGCTAGTTTAGGAGTCCCTTTAGCTTATTTTATCCAAAGCTTTGCATATTTGTCCAAGGTGGCCAAAAAGACTTAGCTTTTTCTAGCCTTTGGGTAAGTTGGCAGCTTTGGCCCCTCAAGTTATACTTCACCCAATTTCCAATTTCAGCCCTTGTCTTTTTATTCTTGTAACACAAGTGGAGGTTTGGCAATTTTAATCCCTCAAGTTGTATTTTCTTCACTTGGTTGACTTTTGACTTTGTCGGGGTTGACTTTCTGACTTTGACTGACTTTGGCTTTGATTTGACTTTGTCTTTTTCATTCCGTGCTTGGCTTTGTTGTTTTTGGCTTTCTTTTGGTCCTTTTTTTGAATATCCGTTTCCTGCACAATTCAAACGCAAAACATACAAATACAATGTATTCTTGGTACGTTTTTAGTCATTTAAGTCCGTTTTTTTAATGGAAAGTGGTATGTGTAATTAAGCACATACCAAAGCACATACCAAAATCCCCTATACTAAGATATTGTCATGTCCTCACGCAATGTTACGAAGTAAACACTCAAGAAACCAAGAATCTTAATCCCTCTCGACTAATAACCTCAAAAAGTAGCTAAGTGTTCGTCAAGGGGAACCTAAGAATCAATAGCTTTGACAAGTCCTATTTTTACCATTTTTTATATGTACACTAACTATCCCTAATATTTTTGGATTTTCCTTTTTTATTTTCTTGACTGCCTGTTTGACTTCCTTTATTTTATCAACACTGGGATCATAGAATGAGAAGCACCCATAGAATAATCTACAGATGTCCTGACGGATAAATTCATCGTCCCTGATTTTTCACTAGTCATAAACTAAGCGTAAAAACGAAATCACCGTTAAGTACAAGTAAAGATGCTAACACTACTTATAACTATGACTTGTCAACTTTTGCTCCTGACAATTATTCAATTAAAGTGATTGTGCTTAATTTTAAGTTAAATTTAGATCGACAATTTTAGAAAGTAGCATAGTTTATGTGCATAACGATATTTCTGAAGAAATTAGGGGAAAAGACTAGATCACCCACCAACCAACATATTCTCGATAGATCTTAGCCGAGTTTGACTTAGGTTATCAGGTTGAGACCCCACAGGAGAATGTTCGCAATGTAATAGCGGGATACTCTACCCTTTTAGGCCGAATTTCTTAAATTTACCGTTAAATAAACAATACTACTCAAAGCACGCAAACATCTTAAATTTAATGATCTCATTGGTGCGATTATTCCATGTAACGACCTTTCTTCTCGGAACGTCCCAGCCTCATCAGCTAAGTGCCTAGGTTTTTGACACCCCACGGAGAATACTTAATCGAAATAATCTACCGACGGCAACCAACAACTTTTGAAGTCTTAAAGCAAGTTATTCTTAGTTCAAAATTATACTTGAGTTTAGAAAAAGAAATCTTAACCATTAAATTTTCATTTATTGCTATATACTATACTACCGTCATCATTTACATGACTACAACATCGGCCACGCCTCCGACAAGATGTAGTGACTTTGTCTGACTACGGGTTCTTATTGATAACACCTACAGATTTATTATCTCACTATGGGCCTTGTTTTGAAGACTGCAACATCGGTTGTGAGCCGGCAAGATGCAGTAAACCTTTATCAGCCCACAGTTTATATTATTTATTTTATTTTTTTCATCATTTTTTTTTGCAACATATTTTTCGTAATAGAGAAAATTTCGTTTTAGAAACTCAAGTATAAAGCTGAACTAAGATGAATATTTTCGTTTCCAAAAGAGCTTCTTTTTAGAAAATGTCGGTTTAAAGTTAAAGTAAAATTGAGCACGTTTATTAGTCAGGTTAAGAGCTTCTGGGAGAATTTTACGATTTCTAAATAATCCTTGCTTAGCATCCTACTTGTAAATAACACTATCATTTTTCGTTCTTCGCAAATTTAAAATCCCTAATAAAAGGATCCGCGAATGCTTAGCCTAATAAACTTTCGTTTATTAAATGGTTAAGGGACAAAGCTAGGGCTCAACACGCCCGATCGAGTCAAAATTTATTCTCATTCTACCCATTGGAAAAGTCAAAATTATGACAAAACACTTATTTTATTTTTGAAAATTTTTAAATTTTTTCATTTTTTTGGTATTTTTGCAAAAATTTTGGTGGTAAAAACGGGATTACGTGACAACAACGGCTGCAGGCAACAATCAAATCAAAGATTCCCCCTCATACTAGAACTAAACATCGTCCTCGATGTTTTAAAAGGGGTACCTACGTAAATCTAAGGCCGTTTATTAAGTGTGCCAAAAGATAAAATGTTAGTCGATTAGATTTGGATACTGGATTCCCAAAATGAAGCTGAGGATGTGAAACTCTTGTGGATGAAAGACAAAACTAAGAGCACGAGAGTCTTCACAATCCGGGAAATCCTGGACATACAACACAAAACACACAAAACACGGACGAAACACGGGTAATGGAAAAGGTAAGCCTCCTCACAACAAGAAAACACTTATTCATTACTACACACTACTACGATAAGCATGGGGTGCCTCCCACGAAGCGCTTGTTTAAGGTCGCTATGCTTGACCCGTCCCCGAATTTATTGGTCCATGGGGAACGTCTGGAGATCCGGGACTACCAATTGTGGTACGTCCCCTCCAAAGTAGTGCTTCAAACGATGACCATTCACTTTGAAATTTGGCCCGGAGTTTTGGGATAACTCGACAGTGCCATATGGAAAAACTTGGGTTACAGTGAATGGTCTACTCCAACGGGTCTTAAGCTTGCCTGAGAAAATCTTTAATCTAGAGTTAAAGAGGAGGACTCGATCACCAACGTTGAAAACGCGATTTTTGATCTTGGAGTCATGGATTCTCTTTGTTTTCTCTTTATAGATCAAAGAGTTTTCATAGGCATGATCACGAAGTTCATTTAGCTCATTGAGTTGAACCTTCCGGTGATCGCCCGCGGTCATTAGGTCAAAGTTCGCATGTTTTAAAGCCCAATAGGCTTTGTGCTCGAGCTCAATCGGAAGATGACATGCCTTCCCGTACACTAAGTGCACCCGATGGGTGTTTTGTAAGCTGTACGGAAGGCCCAGAGAGCGTCATCCAGTTTGTCCGACCAAGAGGCACGATTTTCGCCCACGGTCCTTTCAAGAATTCGTTTCAAACCACGATTCGATACCTCAACTTGCCCACTTGTTTGTGGGTGATACGCGGTGGAGAGACGATGAGTGATACGTAATTTAAAGCCATGACACTTTGTTAAATTGGTCATTGCAAAAATGGGTTCCGCGATCACTTATGATTGCACGAGGGGCACCGAATCTGGCGAAGAGAGATTTGAGAAATTTGCAAACAACTCGGGCGTCGTTGGTGGGGAGCGCTTTCGCTTCAACCCATTTTGACAAGTAATCGACTGCCACGAGTATATATTTGTTCCCTCTTGAAGACGGGAACGGCCCCATGAAGTCAATACCCCAAACGTCAAAGATTTCACAAACTTAAGAGTGGAATTTTGAGGCATCTCATCACGTTGTGAAATTTTCCTTGACGCTGGCACGAGTCGCAGTTTTTAACCAAATCGTGGGCATCTTTGTAAATTGTGGGCCAGAAGAAATCGACCGGCATTCAAAAGACCTTTTGGCGGTGAGATTTGCACCATGAATGTCCCCCACGTGGGTCCATTATGGCAACTTCGAGGGATGTCGGTGCTTCCTTTGCCGTGCACACACCGCCGGATCACTTGATCCGCACATATCTTAAACAAGAAGGGGTCGTCCCAAAAGTAGTGTTTGACGTCTTTGAAAAACTTTCTTTTCTGCTGAGACGACATCCCTTTGATCACAAAATTCCCCGCATGGTAGTTTGCAAAATCGGCAAACCATGGGGCATTATCATCACCACGAAAGGTAACCATCCCAAGTGTCTCGAGAGGAAATGTTTCCGTAATTTCCTTTTTCTCGAGCTCACTTTGATGGGGATTTTCAAGTCTAGAAAGGTGGTCGGCGGCGAGATTTTCTGCTCCTTTTTATCACGGATAACGACATCAAATTCTTGGAGCAACAAAATCCACCGGAGCAATCTTGGCTTAGCATCCTGCTTAGCAAGCAGGTACTTGAGAGCCGAATGGTCCGTATACACTATGCTTTTGGACAAGACAAGATATGGCCAGAATTTCTCGAAAGCATACACTACGGCAAGTAATTCCTTTTCCGTTGTAGTGTAATGTGCTTGAGCCTCGGTCATGGTTTTGCTTGCATAGTGTATCGGCTGGAAGTGCTTGGTCTTACGTTGCCCTAGGACGGCCCCAACAGCAAAATCACTTGCATCACACATGATTTCAAAGGGCAAGTCCCAATCGGGAGCAACTAGAATTGGAGCCTGGGTTAACTTCATCTTAAGGGTTTCAAATGCTTCGATGCATTCCTTTGAGAAGATAAACGGAGTTTCTTTTTCAAGGAGGTGGGTCATAGGCCGGGCGATTTTGGAAAAATCCTGAATAAATCGTCGGTAGAATCCGGCGTGACCAAGAAAACTGCGAATACCCTTCACGGTAGTGGGATGAGGCAGTTTTGCAATGACGTCGACTTTCGCCTTATCAACCTCAATCCCGGACTTAGAAATCTTATGGCCAAGGACTATGCCTTCCTTGACCATAAAGTGGCACTTTTCCCAATTTAGCACAAGATTGGTGTCTTCACACCTTTGGAGCATTTTGTCTAAATGGGAAAGGCAAGAGGAGAAAACAATCACCAAAAACCAAGAAATCATCCATGACGACTTCCATGGTTTCTTCAAATCATATCGTGAAGATTGCAACCATACACCTTGGATACGTGCAGGTGCTTGCATAACCCAAAAGGCATGCGACGATAGGCAAATGTCCCGTAAGGGCAGGTGAAGGTAGTCTTCTCTTGATCAAGTGGGTCAATCGGGATCTGAAAGTAGCCAGAGAATCCGTCCAAAAAGCAATAGTACTCATTTCTGGCTAATCTTTCAAGCATCTGATCCATAAATGGTAACGGGAAATGGTCTTTACGAGTTGCATCATTGAGTTTTCGGTAGTCGATGCAAACTCGCCATCCCGTAACCAACCTAGTGGGTATTAATTCATTTTCTTTATTTTTTACCACGGTTAAGCCTCCCTTTTTAGGGATACAATGAACCAGGCTTACCCAGGGACTGTCAGAGATAGGGTATAATAACCTCATGGATTTTGGGGTTAACCCTTCTCTGATGTTGAACTACGGGTTTGGCATTTTCCTCCATCAAAATCTTATGGGTGCAAAATTGTGGATCTATCCCCTTAATATCAGAAATCTTCCAAGCTATGGCATGTTTATGTGACTTAAGAACCTTGATCAGGGCGGTTTTATCCTCATCTTTCAAGTTTTTAGCGATTATGACGGGTAATTTGTCATCACCCTCCAAAAACGCATACTCAAGATGGGATGGTAAGTCTTTGAGTTCTAGGTCAGGAGGATCTTCACATGAAGATTTAATCTTATCAGGCACATTGATTTCACAAACTGGTGACGGAGGGAGATTTGGGTCACTATTGATCACACTTAACAATTCCTCAAGGTAAACAGTATCTCCCTCAGAATCATAGATGCCGTCAACACCCGGTGGTATTGAATCATCGTGTTCAAGAAATGCATCGATCTCTTCCATTAGAAAATCACTTCCTCCGAAGGGAGTGAAAGACGGAGAGCGAGAATCGACCATAAGGTCCGAAGTAGAAGTGGGATTGCCACTTTCAGAAATTTCAAGTACTTCTTGAACATATTCTTCACAAGCAATGTCAATAACATCGACTCGTTAGCGATTCAATGATTAATTGTAGGAGTACAGTCTTAGTATCACTAAATTTGAAAGGTTCCCTTTTTTTTTTCAAAAAAAATACAAAAACTAATAAATTTTCACCAGGATTGGTCATCGTGTCTAAGGGTCATTTGTTCACCGTGAACATCTATTAAGGCACGTTCCGTCCTCAAGAAAGGTCTTCCTAAAGATTAGGGGAGCCCGAGGATCGGCAACGTAATCAACGACCACAAAATCGGCAGGAAAGAAGAACGTTCTAACTTTCACTAAAACATCTCACGGCGATTGCGGTTGGAGTTAGAAATCATTTCGGTTCGGCAAGTTCAAGTTCATTCGGGTTTTGGTCAAAAGCTGGGAGATTTAGTTCTCTCAAATAAAGAGAGCATTAGGTTTGATTCTTGTACTGAGATTCGGCCAAGCTAAGCATTCATTTTTCTCCGAAAATCACACGGTATAAGAATCTACGGGGTCTCCAATTTCTAGGGAAACCTTTTTTTTTGATCTTGGAGTCATGGATTCTCTTTGTTTTCTCTTTATAGATCAAAGAGTTTTCATAAGCATGATCACGAAGTTCATTAAGTTCGTTGAGCTGAACTTTTCTGTGATCACCCGCGGTCATTAGGTCAAAGTTTGCATGTTTTAAAGCCCAATAGGCTTTGTGCTCGAGCTCAATCGGAAGATGACATGCCTTCCCGTACACTAGCTTGTATGGAGTACACCCGATGGGTGTTTTGTAAGCTGTGCGGAAGGCCCAAAGTGCGTCATCTAGTTTATCCGACCAAGAGGCACGGTTTTCGCCTATGGTCCTTTCAAGAATTCTTTTCAAACCACGATTGGATACCTCAACCTGCCCACTTGTTTGTGGGTGATATGCGGTGGAGAGACGATGAGTGACTCCGTATTTAAGCATGACCTTTGCAAATTAGTCATTGTAAAAATGGGTTCCGTGATCACTTATGATTGCACGAGGGGCACCGAATCTGGCAAAAAGAGATTTGAGAAATTTGCAAACAACTCGGGCGTCATTGGTGGGGAGTGCTTTTGCTTCAACCCATTTCGACAAGTAATCGACGGCCACGAGTATATATTTGTTCCCTCTTGAAGACGGGAACGGCCCCATGAAGTCAATACCCCAAACGTCAAAGATTTCACAAACTTGGATGGAATTTTGAGGCATCTCATCACGTTGTGAAATTTTTCCTTGACGCTGGCATGAGTCACAGTTTTTAACCAACTCGTGGGCATCTTTGTAAATTGTGGGCTAGAAGAAACCGGCATCAAAGACCTTTTTGGCGGTGAGATTTGCACCATGATGTCCCCCCGTGGGTCCATTGTGGCAAGCTTCGAGGATGTCGAGAGCTTCCTTGCCGTGCACACACCGCCGGATCACTTGATCCGCACATATCTTAAATAAGAAGGGGTCATCCCAAAAGTAGTGTTTGACGTCTTTGAAAAACTTTCTTTTCTGCTGAGACGACATTCCTTTGATCACAAAATTCCCCGCATGGTAGTTTGCAAAATCGGCAAACCATGGGGCATTATCATCACCACGAAAGGTAACCATCCCAAGTGTCTCGAGAGGAAATGTTTCCGTAATTTCCTTTTTCTCGAGCTCACTTTGATGGGGATTTTCAAGTCTAGAAAGGTGGTCGGCGGCGAGATTTTCTGCTCCTTTTTTATCACGGATAACGACATCAAATTCTTGGAGCAGCAAAATCCACCGGAGCAATCTTGGCTTAGCATCCTGCTTAGCAAGCAGGTACTTGAGAGCCGAATGGTCCGTATACACTATGCTTTTGGACAAGACAAGATATGGCCGGAATTTCTCGAAAGCATACACTACGGCAAGTAATTCCTTTTCCGTTGTAGTGTAATGTGCTTGAGCCTCGGTCATAGTTTTGCTTGCATAGTGTATCGGCTGGAAGTGCTTGGTCTTACGTTGCCCTAGGACGGCCCCAACAGCAAAATCACTTGCATCACACATGATTTCAAAGGGCAAGTCCCAATCGGGGGCAACTAGAATTGGAGCCTGGGTTAACTTCATCTTAAGGGTTTCAAATGCTTCGATGCATTCCTTTGAGAAGATAAACGGAGTTTCTTTTTCAAGGAGGTGGGTCATAGGCCGGGCGATTTTGGAAAAATCCTGAATAAATCGTCGGTAGAATCCGGCGTGACCGAGAAAACTGCGAATACCCTTCACGGTAGTGGGATGAGGCAATTTTGCAATGACATCAACTTTTGATTTATCAACCTCAATCCCAGACTTAGAAATCTTATGGCCAAGGACTATTCCTTTCTTGACCATAAAGTGGCATTTTTCCTAATTTAGCACAAGATTTGTGTCTTCACACCTTTGGAGCATTTTGTCTAAATGGGAAAGGCAAAAGGAGAAAGAATCACTGAAAACTGAGAAATCATCCATGAAGACTTCCATGTTTTTCTCAATCATATCGTGAAAGATTACAACCATACATCTTTGAAATGTGCCCGGTGCATTGCATAACCCAAAAGGCATGCGACGATAGGCAAATGTCCCGTAAGGGCAGGTGAAGGTAGTCTTCTCTTGATCAAGTGGGTCAATCGGGATCTGAAAGTAGCCAGAGAATCCGTCCAAAAAGCAATAGTACTCATTTCTGGCTAATCTTTCAAGCATCTGATCCATAAATGGCAACGGGAAATGGTCTTTACGAGTTGCATCATTGAGTTTTTGGTAATCGATGCAAAAAACTTGCCATCCCGTAACTAACCTAGTGGGTATTAATTCATTTTCTTCATTTTTCACCACGGTTATGCCTCCCTTCTTAGGGACACAATGAACCGGGCTTACCAGGGACTGTCAGAGATAAGGTTAAATTACCCTGCATCATCGAAGGTTGATAACTTTCTTGCTTAATAACCTCATGGATTGTTGGGGTTAACCCTTCTCTGATGGTGAACTACGGGTTTGGCATTTTTCCTCCACAAATCTTATGGGTTTGCAAAATTATGGAATCTATCCCCCTTTAATCACTATCTTCCAACTATGGAATGTTTGTGTGACTTAAAGAACCGTTGATTAGGGCGGTTTTTAATCCTCATCCTTTTAAGTTTTTAGCGATTAGGACGGTAATTGTCCATTACCCCTCCAAAAACGCATACTTCAAGATGGGATGGTAAGTCTTTGAGTTTCAAGGTGAGCTGCGTGTGATTTCACATGAAGATTTAACCTTTTCAGGCACATTAATTTCACAAACTGGTGACGGAGGGAGATTTGGGTCACTATTGATCACACTTAACAACTCCTCAAGGTAAACAGTATCTCCCTCAGAAATCATAGATGCCATAAACACCTGGTGGTATTGAAATAATCATGTTTAAGAAATGCATCGATCTCTTCCAATTATAAAATCACTTCCCTCCGAAGGGAATGAAAGATGGAGAGTAGAATCGATATGATCATAAGGTCCAAAGTAGAAGTGGGATTGCACTTTTAGGAATTTTCAATGTAGCTCCTTGAACATATTCTTCAACAATTCAATGTCAAGAAAGCCCATCAACTCTCGGTTAACCGATTCAATGATATTGTAGGAGAAAGTCTTAGTATCACCAACTTTGAAGGTCACGGATTGGTCATCATGTCTAAGGGTCATTTGTTCGCCGTGAACATCTATTAAGGCACGTGCCGTCCTCAAGAAAGGTCTTCCTAAGATTAAGGGAGCCCGAGGGTCGGCAACGTAATCAACGACCACAAAATCTGCAGGAAAGAAGAACGTTCCAACTTTCACGAAAACATCCTCGGCGATGCCGGTTGGAGTAGAAATTGTTCGGTCGGCAAGTTCAAGAATCATTCGGGTTTTGGTCAAAGCTGGGAGACTTAGTTCTTTCCAAATGGAGAGAGGCATTAGGTTGATGCTTGCACCGAGATCGGCCAAGGCTAAGCATTCATTCATCTCCGGAAAATCACACGGTATAAGAAATCTACCGGGGTCTCCAAGTTTCTCGGGAAACTTTTTTAGGATAACCGCCGAGCCAATGTCACCGTTTTACCGGTGTCTTTGTCAACTCAATCATCTTATCTTTGTCATTGAGGAGCTTTCTAAACATTGGTGCAAATTTGGGCATGTGTAGGAGAGCGTCCGCGAAGCTTAGCTCGAAATGGAGATTTCGAAAAATCTCCATAAATTTCGAAGCTAGAAGATCGTCTTTTTCACGGAGCTTTTCTTTGTTGGCCCTTGAAGGATAAGGCAAGGTTGGTTTAGTCTTTGAAGCAACAACGGGTTCACCAATTTGGGTCCATCATTTCAGACTACAGGAGGTTGGATGTTTTCTCGGTTCTTGTTGCACCTTAATCCTTTGCACACCTCGGGTTTCATTTTCCTTCTCTTTAGAGGAGAATAAATTTGAGGTCCATTAAATGAAACACCGTTTCGGTGTAGTGATTGCTTTCACATCACCTTCGGGTTAGCAATGGTGTTGCTTGAAGAGAACCCATCCCGAAGTAGAGCGGTATTACTCTCACGAATTGGTGATTAAGTCCATTAATTTTCCATTGATTTTGCATAAATTGCATAACCGCGTCATTACTTTTGACGTAGTTTTCAAAATCGGAGCTTAGACACCACCTGTGGTAGTGTAACGGAAGCTTGAAAAGTCGGGGTTATGATTAATCTGGGGTTTGTAAACTTGTCCTAGATTGAAATTATTACCCTGATTTGGTAGAAAATGATCCCCCGATTTTGTTAAAATTGATCTCCCCCGATTTTGGTTGTTTTGATGGTGAAGAAGAGAGTGCTAAGCGTGTGAGGAACAACCTTGATGGTCGAAATTGGTTAGCAACCGATCTGAGGTTCGTTAACTGTCATTCCCATGGTTGTAGTTTAACTGCGGCTGCTTGTGACACGTATTCCTTGATATTGTTACGATAGATGTTTGCCATCTGTGGCTGGACAATTTTGGTAAGAATGACCACCCCCGCAAGTTACACAATTTTGCTCGACTGCTTTTACAGGAGCGTGACTGAGTTTGGTTTCCTTATCGAAATCAAATGCTCTAACCATATCTTTCAGCTCAGGCAATATCGGATGAAACGCTGTGTGGAATGAGCTCGTACTCACTTTGGAAACAATGCTTGCTTCGGATTGACGAACTATAGACTTGCTCTCGATGATTATTTAGCCATTCTCGAGGCATTATATTCAGAAACTTACCACCCGCAGCGTAGTTCAATGAAATCTTGATCATTCGAAATTTAGGAATTAAATAAGAATTATTCGATTGAATGCATATTCTGAAAAACCCCATGATGCGGCATCCCCTAAAAGTATCATTGAACCTTCCCCTACATGCCTCGTAAAAACGTATTCATCAAATTTTTTATGCAATCTTGTGATTTTCATTTCGAAGAATTTGTTGTTTTAGAGGGAGGGAAAATTTGTTAATGAATATTCCTAAGAACAAGATCATGCCCATGTAAGCATCGATTGAGGGGGCTCTTTTTTCCAAGCCAAGTCCGGGCTGCTCCTCTCTAGGGAAAACGGGAAAGCATAGCTTAAACCGACGTACGCGGGCGTCTGAACATCATCGTAGAGTGATCTTGTTGAAAAATATCGGATGTGAGCATGTGGGTCTTCTTTTTCGTGTCCAAAAATTGCTTGTTTTGAACAAGATTTAAGTAGAGCATCTTGATCTCAAAGTTTTTCGAATAATTTCGTGAAACAACGATCGCATCCTCGTAACCCTCGGTGGGTGCTTCGAGCAATTGCGCCATAGTACGATTATCGGCCATCATGAACTTAGGAGGATTGAAAAGTTCTTTGTTATAATTTGGTTTCATCAATATTTGGTGGATCACAGAGAAGTTTTCGGACTTTCTGTTGTCGACGATTACGGGCTTGAGAACGAGTGCGCATGAACAAAATAGAAATATAAAAAGAAAATTTACACTAATTTTTTTTCCAATGATTTATTCACAATTAATTTTAACGGACAATGAATAAGACGCGCGCGACCTAAACAAATAATCTACTTACTATTCACGGTATCTCTCAAAAGATAAACGCCACACACACACACACACACACACATAGGAATAGCGCGAAGCTTATTTCTCCTTTCGGGTCGTAGTTCCTAGGAACAACCCTCCTTATACCCACTTTATAGCTTGTTTAACTTTTCAAGGTGAGCCTATGTCTAAGAGACAAAAAATGGCAAGTTTTTTTAAATCTTTGTCGAGTTGGTCCAAACAGTACCTCCCGGAAGTTATTATGATAATACCTCGATTGAGAATATTATATTTTGGTATTTTACCAATTTGTGAATTTTATTTCTTTTTATGGAAAATGTTTTTATATTTTTGGTTTTTCTTTTGTTTTTAGATGATAATTATACTAATAAAAGAAACTGAAAAATATTTTTGTACTTTTTATGTTTTTATAAAAGAAAATATTCACAGATTTAAACACAAATTGTCAATACGTAGCGATAATCTTTTTCACAGCCTCCCCGGCAGCGGCGCCAAAATTTGACTCGCTTCTTCTCACCCCTTATTATATACCAATAAATATAAATACACAACAAGGATCAGAATCCGCGAAGACCAGAGAAGAGTGAGGAGAAAAGACCCAGAATAAAGTGATAATAGGGTGTCTCCGGGTCGTTATGTCCCAACGAGGCTTGAATGGAGAATCGAATGACGAATTGGTAATCGATGTTTGAATATGACAAGGAATGATTGGGTACTAACACTAATAAGCAAATGTATGAGAAGAGAAGCAAGGAAAATAAGCTAGAGCGGATGCTAAAAGCAAGAATGTGAAAATCACTAAAACTTTTATACGTAAGACACAAAGTAGGCTCAAATAAAGCGTTAAGACAAATCAAATAAGCAAGCAACTCTAAATAAGCTAATTCTAAAAGCCAATATCAGCTAAATTAAGCAAGAAAAGTACTCAGCCAGTAAACAACTAAACAACAATACTAACTGTATTAAACTATCAGGTGACTAACCTGGAGTTAGTACTTAGCAGCTTTAAGTTAGATACTTAAGCTAGCCTCAAGGTTAGTACTATGCTATCTTAAGATAGTTACACTAAGCTTTTAAACAAAACACAATGAAACAAGAAAAAAGCAAATAAGCAAAAACAGATATTAAACTAACCCTAATAAGCACTCAGCATAAGAATAAGCAAAACTAGATTAGAACTAAAATGGAAAATAAGCTAAAAGCTACATCTATCAATCTACATAAAAATGCTTTTGAAAAGGCGAATAAGCTTTAAATAAGCATACTCCTAAAGACAAAAGGAAAATGGTTTAATCTACTCATAAAATCTAAGTAAATCATAAATAAGCAAGATAATAAGCTGATAATCTTAAAATTGAAACCACCAGTATTAACAGTTTTTAAAAACTTATCAGACTAACTTGGAGTTAGTACTGCAAAGCTTTAAAAAAAGAAAGTTCCCAAAAGAGAACTAGCAGTACTAACTATGGTTAGTACTGCTAGTTGAAAATACCCCTGAAAGTTTTCAAAAATCATTTTTCTTTTATATAAAGTGATTTGATCCTAATTTATTAAAAACAGATTATCAAATAACAAAATAAGACATTTATAAGCAGACTTCAATCAAGAATAAGCACTTAAATAAACTGAATCAATTTAACAGTTTTAACTAAGCATACTACCAGTACTAACCTTGAAAGTGACACAACTATTTTCAAAGTAACAATTAAGCACTATAAGCAATTCTGCAGTAAATAAGAAAAATAAGAAAAAGAGAAACTTACAACACCCTTGCTCAAAACAGGGCTAAACCAAGAATCTACAAGCTCTAGCTTGTATAAAACAAGCTAGTAATGTCCATAAGCCCTATTCCAAACTGGCTTAATCATCTAAGCTTGGATTTATGCCCCACAAATAACTGCTGGCCAATCAGGCTGACACACAGCCTGATGTCCCCACCTTAACATGTGCCCCTGGGGCATATGTTAGAAAAACCCATTTAAAAAACATAACAATTGTAATGTTGCTAAATATAAATTTTAAGAAAAATAGAATCAAGAAATGTTATTTAAAAATGCGAAACAAAGAAAGTTAAGTGCCAAAATCAAAATATTTTTGAAATAAAACTGATATATATAGTTCACGTATCGAACAAGTAGTTTTTTAGTACACGTACTATATATACGACTTGTACCCTATTTATGTTCCGTAAGAGTTGATACGAATTGTTTTGTGCTTTGGGATATTTTCAGAAACTATTATAGATGTAGCACAACAAAAGCTTGTGGAGCAAAGAAACAAGTCGTTACGTAGGTCCCGTGGTTTAAACATCTTCATCGTTTCCATATTCTGTGCGAGAATCACTCTCACCTCGACCCAACCTCAAGGAGTTCACTAGCCGGAAGCACGAGAAGTAATAAGTTCAATACCGAAAACAGCAAAATACCACCACTCTCTCGCAGCATTTCTGCGACCAATATTATAGACCACCCTCCTTGCTCGTCTTCATCTCCAGCTTCCGCGTCAAGTTTTTCTCCAACGACGTCTTTTAAGGAGGATGAATGTGAAGTAAATGAAGAAGAATATGAGGAAAATGTACTTGTTCCGAATATGGGCCTGCATGAAGATGTATTAAAGATGTTTCGGGACTTGAGTGGTGGCGGACATGGTGGTGGCAACTTCTGATATGATATCGATGCACGACCACCACGTCCAGCCAGAGGACCATGACGACTGGCCAATCGTAGAATTGATTACCGATCTTCGTTCCAGTAATTAAGTACACACACAAAAAAAACGTTTAAGATTTTTTAAAATTACTTCACAAAACGACTAGGCATTTTGAAAACTCAAAAGAATTATTTTTGTAGAATAATAAAACCAAACTACTCTTGGTATATTAGTTTTTCTTTTTTAAGGCTCCATTATATTGATGTAGTGATTGCCCATTATTACAAATTTTTATGGGATGATAAAATTGTGTATGTTATTCTTCTATGTTAAACTCTAGCAAATATCACATTTGATGTTTTTCATAAATTTTTGTAGGTATGCTGAAAATAAAAGGGTATGCTTGGCACAATATCAATTAGTTATTTATATAACCTGTGTTAAAGGTATTTTACCAGGATAATCTCTTTAAAAAAAAACATGTGTTAAAGGATATACTTACAAGCTGGTCATATTCGGATTTATGACCCGTTAACGTGAACCGGAGCAAAATTACCACCTGTATTTTATTATCACTACAACAACTACTAGCACTCTTGTTGTCATAAATTAATATGAAATTAAAGATAAAAAGATCTAACTAAAAAAGGCGGATTTCAAAGACGTGTTTTTTTTAAAAGGAAATGAAAATATTAATATGCCATTAGTTAGAGACGTGTATGACTATTGTTGTGGAAATAAACAAATAACGAAATATAGAAATGTAAGTGCTTAAGGGCTGAATGATCGGTGTGAACAATAGTTTTTGAGAGAATAAGATAGGATCTGAATTTGTCAAACCCAAAAACTACAGCCATAAGCTCTTTTTCGGTTACAGTGTATTTTTGTTGAGCATGGTTAAGGGTTTTGCTTGCGAAGTAGATCGGGTGAAAGTTTTTACTATCTTTTTGACCTAAAACGGCTCCAACTGCGAAATCATTTGCATCACACATAAGTTCAAACGGAAGATTCCAATTTGGGCTTACGATCACTGAAGCATATGTGAGTTTTTCCTTCAATAATTCAAATGCTTTTAGACATTCATCGTTGAATTCAAACGGAGTATCTTTTTCAAGCAGTTTAGTTATAGGTCAGGCTATCTTCAAGAAGTCTTTAATGAAACGTCGGTAAAAACCGGCATGTTCAAGAAAGCTCATAACACCTTTGATGTTAGTAGGGAGCGAAAATTTTGAGATTACGTCGATTTTTGCTTTGTCGACTTCAAGTCCTGCGCTCGACACCTTGTGTCCAAGCACAATTCTTTCTTTGACCATGAAGTGACATTTTTCCCAATTTAGGACAAGATGAGCATATTTACAACGCTGGAGCATTTTATCGAGATTGTTTAGGCATTTTTCGAAAGAGTCTCCAAAGACGGAGAAATCGTCCATGAATACTTCGACGGATTCTTCAATCATATTGTGAAAAATTGCTAACACGCACCTTTGGAATGTGGCTGGGGCATTGCATAGCCTGAAAGACATTCGCCTATAAGCGTATGTTCCGAAAGGACATGTGAATGTTGTTTTTTCTTGATCATTAGGATCGATAGGAATTTGAAAATATCCAGAAAAACCATCGATGAAACAGAAATATTTATATCCTACGAGTCTTTCTAACATTTGATACATAAATGACAAAGGGAAATGATCTTTTGCGGTTGCTTCATTGAGTTTATGATAATCGATGCATACTCGTCAACCCGTAACGGTTCTTGTTAGGACAAGTTCATCATTTTCGTTTGTGACAACTGTAATACCACCTTTCTTTGGTACACAGTGAATAGGACTAACCCAAGGACTATCGTCAATTGGATAAATAACATCGGTATCCAAGAGTTTTATGATTTCTTTCTTAACAACTTCTTACATATTTGGATTCAACCTTCTTTGTTTTTGGACAACGGGTTTCTTGTTATCCAGAAGTTGTATCTTATGTTTGCAGAATGATGGGAAAATACCAGGAATGTCTGTTGTTTTCCAGGCAAAAGCTTCCTTGTGCTTTTTAAGGATGGATACAAGTTTGCTTTTCTTTTCTTTGGAAAGCTGAGATGATATTATAACAGGAAGAAAAGAGGGTTCTTCCAGGAATACATATTCCAGATTAGCAGGAAGGGGTTTAAGTTCAAGATCCGTAGGAGGTTCTTCAAGAGATGTCTTAATTTTATAATCTGTGTTGATGGTGATATTTTCGAATGGTGGGTCTTCGGTGTCGGATTCAGAGTCAGAGTTTTCATCGGCAGTCATTACCATGAATTCATCAAATTCAGCAAAGATTTCTTCTTCGAGAAGGGTTCCTTCGATGGAATGGAGGATTTTACTACCTTCGTCTAGAAGAGCATCAAAGTCTTCTTCTAAAATTTCATCAATAACATCGATATTGAAACAGGTATCATCGTTCGAATAAGAGTGTTTCATCGCAGAATCGATATTGAAGATCATTCGTTCTGTTCCAACTCCAAGATTGAGTTGTTTCTGTTTAACTCGAATAACTGCATCAACAGTATGAATAAATGGTCGTCCTAAGATGAGAGGAACTTTGCTATCTTCTTCCATTTCGAGAATAACGAAATCAGCAGGAATGGTGAATTTACCAACTTCAACGAGCATATTTTTAGCTATTCCAACAGGGTATTAGAATGATCTGTCAGCTAATCTCACGATCATTTTGGTAGGTTTAAGAGTTTCGAGAGATAGTTTTGCATATAAGGAATATGGCATAAGGTTAGTGCTAGCGCCAAGATCGGCTAAAGCATTACAGGAAAAGGTTCTGTTGAAATTACATGGAATAAGGAAACTTCCAGGGTCTCTAAGTTTTGGTGGAACTTTATTCTGGATCATTGCTGAACTTTCATCGCTGAGGAAAGCGGCAGAAATTTGTTCAATTTTGTGCTTGTTGCTTATGTGTAACGCCCCGACCCAAAAGGGTAGAAGTATTACAAATATGGTGTGACATCAAAAGCATACATAATCATAAGACAAGCATAAACAGCGGAAGTCTTAAATAAATAACCAAAGGAAAATAAGTCAACATGACTTAAGGTACATAAGTTCTTAA